>JBBBWG010004669.1:0-100847 GCA_037176905.1 Azolla pinnata
TATTCCATGATATGTAAGCATACATCCATACGATACACACTATGCTGTATATATATATATATATATTCCATGATATGTAAGCATACAGGCTGTTTGCTTACACTGGATAATGCATCAAAACCCAAAGCATCTGAAGGTGGTTGTGCAAAATGTGTAATGCGTTACAGGCATGTATACAACACTACTATATCGTATATATATTCCATCATATGTAAGTATATGGGATGTTTTCTCACATTGGATACTTTGACAGATGTTCGGACGTTCCTGGGTGCAGGTTCCACAGGCTCCCTGACATCTCTCACCTCTTCTCGTGCTTCCAACGTGCGATTCAAAGAACGAGGAGGCACCTCCGGAGGAGGACCGAAAATATCACTGCCCACCAATTCCTTTGATTTCGCATTCGAAAACTGCCTCCTCACATGGATGTCGGCTATGGTTTCTTGGCTTCCACTAAGCTCGCGTTGCTTTGCGACCTCTGGTATTGACGTGGGTTTCTTTGGCGAAAGGCTGCCATCCTCGCTGAAAGAGATCTGGCTAACACCACCTGCTGGCTATCATGACCAGAAACAAACTCTCATGAATCAATGGTGATTTGTTCTCGGTTGCATTTTACTGCTTTGAGCACTTAATGGTTTTAGGATTTAGGTGTAGGTTTGGGGGGTTTAGGGAAGGAATACAATTTAACCTGATGAACACGGACACTTGGCCGATCTAGAGTGGATATGGCAGAATTGATCGAATCTAGGCTGTCGACCTCGGATTCAACTCCAAATATCCCACTTCCAGTCATTTCACGTCTTTTCGTATCAGAGCCAGGTCTCCTAATACTTCCAAAAGAGGCGAGAAAAATAACAATGTGTTTTCAATAACGGAGTAATCGGATAACAGATTAAATCAATTGATAGATACTGACTCACGGCTAAACCTATCAGAAAACTATGAATTTCTACAGCATGGCATCCATTTGTTGGAGTTTTCCAAACAGAGAATGCTTTAGATTTTTCCACCACACAGATGTTTCCATCAGAATAGTGATTCACACCTTCTTAGTGCAGCATCTGCTTCCTCAGGTGTCAGATGTTCCCCAAAAGAGATCGTGCTCACACCACCCGCAGGCTACTTTATTAAAAACCCAAGATCATTAGTGTGTACAAATGCAATGAATCAATATTGAAAAGCACAACAATACGTGTTATGAGCTTCCTAAGCGGTTGATATGAGCCCTTCATCTAGAATCTGAAGACTTCCTTCAGCCCATTAGCACATACTAGTATTTGGATTCAGAACCAAATTTGTCCAAAATGCTTTTGGTTGAAATGGTTTCCTTGAGGGTTCACTAATGAACACTCCCAAATAAATAGATTTGAAGAAAACATCTGGCACTCAATGGATGCTAATAAGGAACAAGAACCCATCGACCCATGCTCCATATTGGATTATCTTATAGAATCAGAAGGGAAAAGCTTTGGAAACCCAAGGGAAAACCCATTAAAAGGATAATAAAAGCTTTTAATTCCATAGTTATGACATAACCAACTAAGATACCTTTGGTCATTGGGCATGTAAAGCAACTATGATCTGAATTTCCTTCTGTGCCAGTAAAAAAACCATATCCACCCTGGATGGGGAAGCAACCTGCAAGAGTGTCTAAAAGGCCTTCTCATACTATCATTGCATACATTTGTGAAGTACCATGTAAGCTGACATTTCTACCACCGACCCTGATCGACGCTTAAAAGCAGCTCAGGATTGAGACCCTTGTTGTATACAGTGAGTATTGATTAAATTTTTGGAAGCAAACAATCGTACGTGCTCATATGTGCCACAAAAATTTCAGATCAAGGGCAATCAGAGTAGCCAAAGAAAGGTGTTTTATCACCCAAAAAATGATCACTTTGAAGAGATAAAGTAAACCCGATCCACACATATCTGAAGGCCATGATCTGCCTACTGT
Organism: Azolla pinnata; assembly: GCA_037176905.1. Taxonomy (NCBI): domain Eukaryota; kingdom Viridiplantae; phylum Streptophyta; class Polypodiopsida; order Salviniales; family Salviniaceae; genus Azolla; species Azolla pinnata. The sequence continues at coordinate 1,958 of JBBBWG010004669.1, forward strand.
GGCAGCAAATAGAATCCCTGAAGGCCTGATCTACCCAAAAGCTGAGCTGATTTTCATCACAATTCAAGACATACGAGTACTCAAGTACCCCTATGAGCTGAAAATTGCCAAGTTGTCGGCACCGCAGCAACCTTTACATGGTCTTCATGACCTTTCAAATGCACTAATGCCTCTCCTCTTAAGGTCTTCATGACCTTTCAAATGCACTAATGCCTCTCCTCTTAAGGTCTTCATGACCTTTCAAATGCACTACTGCCTCTCCTCTTAAGGTCTTCATGGTGCAAAAAGGTTTTCCTGGAAGCAATTCAGTCCCAGACTTTGCTTCTTGCCCCCGATTCTGATGTAGCCAATTCAACTCGCTCCATGAAAGGATCATTAGAGCCTCGGGAGCATATCAGAAGCATTAACTTCACTCAGTCTCAAGAGCATGATACAACCTCTGATGAACATGCAGAAATCATCGATCGAACTCATTCTCCAAAGCATCAATAGAACCCAGTGACGAAGTATACAGGAATCATTCTCCAAAACACCGCTAGAACATTCCTAACGACGGGAAACAACAGAACTACAGCGATAGCCCTTTTTTTTTGTTACCAAAACCAGACTTTCCGAGTGATCGCCATAGCTAGATGGCGACAACAAGCAAACTTTTCAGTGATCCCCGTAGCTAGAGGGAGAGAAACGGTGAGAGAGGGGGAGGAAAGAAGAAGAAGAAGAAGATGATGATGATGATGATGATGATGAGGGTTACAGACCTGATGCATACGGATGGTGGGGCGACCCACAGGGCTATCCGAAGCAGAAGGATGTTCATCTCCGACAGCTGCGAGCCCAGCGGCGGCAGGATGATCTGAAGAAGCAACAGAGACACGCACAAGATCGGAAGCAATGGCGCCGACAGCTACAGAGGTAGAAGAAGAAGAGGAAGACGACGACGAAGAAGAAGAAGAAGAGGGGTTGGGAAGGGGAGGGCCATCAGACCAGCTGAAGAGATCGAAGGTAGAAGCTCCGCCAGGAGGCCGTCGGGATGCCATGGCGGGGGAGGGGTTTCCCTGCTTCAGAGAAGTGGGCGATCTCTCTCTCTCTCTCTCTCTCTCTCTCTCTCGCTTTCTCGCTTCCTCCTGCCGGGGGTTGTTGCTCAGAGGAAATGTGGGTCCTGTGGGCGGCGCCTGCGGGATCCAAAGAGCTTCGCTGGCGATGGCGAGCTTCTCTGCTCAGCTAGGGCTGCTTCTTCTTCCTTCCTCTTCTGCTTCTTCTTCTTCTTCTTCTTCTTCCTCTTTCTTCTTCTTCTTTCTTCTTCTTCCTCTTTTTTCTTCTTCTTCTTTCTTCTTTCTTCTTTCTTTCTTTCTTTCTTTCTTTCTTTCTTCTTCTTTTCTTAGAGTTTCCCTTATTTCCACAAATACCCTTTTCTTTCCTCTTTTTCCAAGTATTGTGCCCTTTATCCACAGCTTCCTTCCTAAACCCTAAACCCTAAACACTTAAACCCTTAAACCCTAAACCCTAAAAACCTTAAACCCTAAAACCCTAAACACTTAAACCGATAAACCGATAAACCCTTAAACCTTAAACTAAACCCATAAACCCTTAAACCCTTAAACCCTAAACCCTAAAACCTTAAACCCTCAAACCCTCAAACCCTAAACCCTAAACCCTAAACCCTTAAACCCTTAAACCCTTAAACCCTAAACCCATAAACCCTAAACCCTTAAACCCTAAACCCGTAAACCCTAAATCCTTAAACCCTTAAACCCTAAACACTTAAACCCATAAAACCTTGAACCCTTAAACCCTAAACCCTAAACCCTTAAGCCCTCAAACCCTAAACCCTAAACACTTAAACCCATAAACCCATAAACCCTTAAACCCTTAAACCCTTAAACCCTTAAACCCTTAAACCCTAAACCCTAAAACCTTAAACCCTCAAACCCTAAACCCTAAACCCTAAACCCTAAACACTTAAACCCATAAACCCTTAAACCCTTAAACCCTTAAACCCTAAACCCTAAACCCTTAACCTTGACATGATGAGCAAGTTTGTTGCCTTTTCTTTCCAAGTATTATGCCCTTTACCCACAACTTTCTTTGTGAAACCCTGAAACCCTAACTGAGTTGCGATGATGACCCGGCTTTCCTTCCAAACTAGTCGCCATACTCTTATAAATGAGTGGCTACACAAACATTGTAGCACATTTTTGTCTTATGAGTCATATTGGTCTAAATAGATGTTACTATATATATATGTATATACTTCATGAGCTTTGATTCATCTATTTGAACTCTCAAACCTGATATTATACGAGGAAGCTTTGAGCTTTTTGATACGGGCGATTGCTCTTGTCTTTCCCCCTGCCTCATGTGTGACAAAACTTTATGTTTTTCCTCGTATCTTTGGCCCTGAGTTTCAAATTTTAGATTTTTTCATGTCATATATAAGTTATATATATATATATATATATTGTAAACTAAATATTATATTACGAAAAGAGAAGAACGATTGAACAAAATAGAAGATCTACATAGAGATCTTACTACATCTTACTACAAGAGAGAGAGAGAGAGAGAGATTAATGTTTTCTTAGGCAAACAATGCATTTTAGAGCAAAACCGATTCAGACAAACAGAGGGACAAGGAGTGATAAGTTTGATGACGACAAACGATTGGCCCTATGTGAGATGGCATATTCAGTATCTATGCTCTTGTGAACAACTTTTTTTTGTGTTCCGACATCATGGGATGGATCCAATGCACGACATCGAAGGAAATGGCGATGTTGCTGCTGCTGCTGCTGATGATGATGATGATGATGATGATGAGCTAATGGTTTGTCATTTAGCTAGCAAGCTTTTCCTGAAAGATCATGGGCTCTTAGAAAGCGAGACAGAAATCGAAATCCTAAGCTCGCAACGCTCACAATCTGGCAAACTGCGCTCCTCTCATGTTGGCGTGTATAAAGAAAAGGATACCAGATTCCTTTGTTTACTACGCCCAAGATCTCGCTCGTGCCGAGCACATGGGCAGCTCCTGTTGTAGCAAATGTCTGACAAAATCACATGCAAGGCCTCTTCGACAAGATTCCAGTGTCGAGATTATCGCAAAGCATGCATGCACCGATGAGATGAGCCCAGGCAATCGATAAGATTCTCCTCGACAAGGAAGGATTTGCATCCGGTTCACCAATCGAAGAGTTATTACGATGTTGTCGTGGGCAGTTAATCTGCTGTTGATGAATGAAAGCCAAGACACAATTGCCACATGAGGTAAGATAGCCAATTATATCTATATATCTTTTTTATTTATCTGTCTGTCTATCTATCTTTTACATGTCATCTGGTTGGTCACCATATCCATCAATGAGCTTGGCTTCTTTTGAAAATTTCATTATGATTTTACTTGCATTTTCTAGGGTTTACTTGGGATGAAGATCAGAGACAAGACTGATCAGGTATTGCAGCCGAAGATTCGCAAAGACATTACAACTGCATTTCAGCTTGTAGACTGGAAAAATACACCGAGAAGCATCATCTCGACAGTCGCTAATTCAGTGGCTTCACCATGTCTCGATCCCCAGCAGCTTGCTTGCGCAATCGGTATGCTTGTCAACAGCGATCGGTATTGAGCTCCAAATGCCTCCAACGAGAGGGAATCATTCGGCACTCAGGCGCTCGACATCATAAATCTCCTGCTTCAGGGGCTTCAACAGCCTGGCACAAACACCGACGATTTCAACACGCATCAAATCTTTAGTTAGTTACCCGGTACTGGAATCGAAAGGCTTTGGAAGAGCTGAAAAGCTATGGAGATGGCAAGCGACGACGAAGATTCGCTGAAGCGATGTGATTAGAAGCGAGATTTTACTGAGAAAAAGCCTACGACTATATTTACCCTTCCGGGCCGTAACACAATACGAACATCGGATACACAAGAGGTTCTTTTACGTGCAAAGAATCGCAAGTAGAAATGTTTTTACGAGCGAATGACTTCGCCTGATCGCTGACATCCCCAAGGGGCTCGATCGACTTCCTGTTCCTCAGAAACTCAATGAGGATTGCATTCTGTTTAGTGACATTTTTACATGCCAAGGAAGAAAGCAGGGAAGCGATTTTACCTCGCTTTTTGCTCTTGTTTCGGAGGCACACTTCTATCGAACGGCGACAGCCCCTTCTTGTACATCGCTTGGATTGTATTTATTTCCATTTTGTGCTTCTTGTAGTATCTCTTCGCATTGATTCGATCCCCTAGTATGCTACATCAAGTAACAGATGCAACGAGCGTTAAAACTTTGAGAAAAGGGAAGCAAATCGATGATTGGCGGGTACAGTAAAACTGATATCAAGTTATAGCTTTGAGACTAGTTTCTCCAGATACAAGGAGCATTTGGGGCTAATAGTTGAATTTGTAATCAAAGACTGCCGATATATCTCACATCCTATACACTGACTGCTCAGAAAAAAGGATCGATATCTAGCCCACCAGCATACATAAAGGCCGAAATGGGACGATCGAACTGTTTATGACATATGCTAAACTGTATGGGTGAATTCTTTTAGTAGCATATGAGTTGTCGAAGCCTGAAGAGATTTCAAAAGAGTTAGTGAGCGAACCTTGCATGTAGTTGGTGGGCCTTTACTTTGTTACTAACCACTTCTGTACTTAGGTTCCAAACTCCAAATTTGTTGCTTCGACTGGCTTCTGTCCAGGAACATGTGGCTTCCAAAGAGTCAAATACACATTGGATTGTTAAGGATGAAAATTGTGCCTTCATTTCTGACATTAATGAGTTCCAGCCAGCATGCCGAATCTGCCGAATCTACCGAATCCCCCTATTCTGTCTTCTGCAGCGATTTACAAAGATTGCCATGGCTAGCTTTGTAAAGCTACAACAACATGACGGCCTCAAAATGAACGCATGGCATCTAGGGCAAGACATGGCCAGTTCTGTAAAGCTACAAACAAACAGTATCTAGGGTTTAGGGTATAACCATAACCACGGAGCTATACAGCAGCCTACAACATGAGCAACAAAAAGGAGCCAAGTTTGCAAAGTCTTCTCCAGACTATACAAATCCAGTTCGAAATCATTCAACTGGTGCCGAGAAATGCACCGAATGTTTGCTATTTCGTCGAGCTTTTTTTGAAACGTGCTCTTGTTTTTAATGTAAGGCAAAAACAGTGATTTGAGCACGAGAACGGCTGCATACCTGCATGAGTAAGAGGAGTTCTGGAATGTGGGCAAGGCAAATCCGGGGGTGGTGTATAGGACCAGCATTGGAATCTTCTGAGTTCGGGTCGATAGCAGAGATGTGGCACAGTGCATATGTTTCTTAGCTTGTAGTGCCCATCAGCTCGCGTGAATTTAGGCGTAGATTCCAACTCCGTGCTGATATTCCAAGCAGGTGGACCCCTATCGAAAAGGTGATCAGATGCTAGCACCTGCTTGATTACCAGAAGAGAAATCGACACATCATCAGCACAAAGAGAGGCAATTTCTCAACACCAACAGCAGCAGCAGCACAAGGAAAAGCCATTTCACAACAGCAACAACAGCGCAAAGAGAAACCCTTTCACAACAGACCACCACCACAACATCGGTAGTAAGAGAAGCCATTTCACAACAAAAACATTATTAAGAGAAGCCATTTCACAACAAAAACAACAACAGCATCGTTATTAGGGGAAGGCATTTCACAACAAACAACAACAACAGCATCATTATTTAAGAGAAGCCACTTCAGAACTGCAACAGCATCACAAAGAGACGCCATTTCACAACTACAACAACAACAAAAGCAGTAGCAACTCCAATAGCACACCAACACCCCATGGTCACAGTACCAATACCAATCTCTTTTGTGGGACTCTTTTTTTATCTTCTCGTTCCAGCTCAGAAGTTGCAAAAAGGACTTATGAGCTGGTATATATATGCCATCACTCAGTTTTGAGTGGAAACCTGGCCTCTCTGAAAGACAATGCAGTTTCTTGGCATGGCTGTGCATTGTCAGCCAGAGATAGCATCCATACATGCACACACACATACATCAGAGTGTGCTACATGCATCGCACATTCATCGGCAAGCATGTACATATATGTACAGACATGCAAGCAATGGACACATGCGCATGCATCTCTCAGGTGCCACCTGCATGCATGCATGCATCGCAGCATATGTCGGTATGTAGGCAGCAAATCTACAATACACACATGCATTGTACATCACAAGTACATACATCGGTCAGTGCTACCTCCATACATGCATCATGCATGCGGGGGTGTGTAGGCAGCATATATACATACACACATGCATTGTACACAACTACATACATCCAGCAAGTGCTACCGCCATACATGCATTGTAGCATACGCGGGTATGCAGGTCGCATCTGTGCATACACGCATGCATTGAGCACATGTACATCTACGCATTTATGCACACATCTCGAGCACAAGTACATACATTGCTATGTATGCACAAGCACACACTACATAACATTGCCATGTTATGCACAAGCATACACTACATACATTGCTATGCTATGCACAAGCATACACATACATAGGCAAGTGCTACCTCCATACCTGCATTGTGGGTAGCATATTTACATACACACATGCATTGTACACAACTACACACATACATGCATTGTAGCATACGTGGGTATGCAGGTAGCATCTGTGCATACACACATGCATTGAGCACAGGTACATCTGTGCATCGTGCACACATCTCCAGCCACAAGTACATACATTGCTATGGATTCACAAGCATACACATACGTAGGCGGATAGAGAAGACAAAGAGGGTATGTACCAGATGGGGTTGTGCAGGAAAGGCGGGGTCTTGCTCACCGCCATCGCCATCGCCATCGCTATCCTTCCCCGGATCTGCTACTTCTCCGACCGCTTCTTCGCCCTCTGCTTCATGCAGTGCGTCTGAACACGCCATAGCGGATTCCAGTCTCCCTGGCTCCGTCTCTTCCTCGCTCTCGGTCTCTCTGTTCGGAGGGCAGTGGGCGACGGTCCGTCGTATCCATACGCCCATGTACATACGGCGGGCATACATACGGAGCGTCCACGTATGCTGTACCGTATCTGATCGTATGTACGATGCAACGTATGCGTACATTATACGTATCGTCTTCCCCAGGTTTCTCGGAACCTAAAAACCCTAAAACCCTAAAACAAACCCTAAACTCCGGAAAAGCCCCGAGCATCTGTGGACCCAGCACAGATTCGCGCCATCCATGATGTTAAACAATGCGTATTTTGTACACAGAATACGCTTGCGAATAACACAGATTCGTTGTATCCATGATGTTAAACGATGCGTATTTTGTACACAGAATACGCTTGTGAATAACGCATATTCGCAGTATCCATGATGTTAATCGATGCGTATTTTGTACGCAGAATACGCTTGTGAATAACGTGGGCCCCGCGAAGAGCATCTCGTGGAATCGAGGAAAGAGTATCTATCAGAAGGATTGGAATCTCGAGAGCGTCTAATGGAATCGAGAAGAATCCCAAGTAAGTAACTCCACCGCTGTATTCGGCGATACGCTCCACATTCGACCAGCTCCCTCCAGTTCGAGACTTTTGCGGAAAGATAACACGAGAAGGAAGCTTTCTAAAGCCCAAGGATGAGGCTAACTTCAGATCGATCGAATCGCCGACGTTGGGGCCCTATGCAAATTGCTATGAAGAAATTTCTTGGACAAAAAGATTTCCACAAGATCCGCGATTGAGCCACATTTGTGCTGCAAGCTAAGCCAATGTTCCAAATTAGATCAAAACCATCTTTAGAAGCAGATCAATACCATCTTTAGAAGCAAATCAACACCATCTTTAGAAGCAGATCAATACCATCTTCAAGAGCAGATCATATAAAACATACCAGCAGCCCAGTTGGGGTATTTGGATGTTTGTCAAGTTAACCAGTATATTCCAAATTAGACCAATTCCATCTTTAAAAGCAGATCAATACCCATCATCCAAAAGCATCACAAGGGGGGAACAGTGAACATACCAGCAGCCCTGTTTGGTATTTGGATGTTCCTCATAATCATAGAACCTATATCATTCCACAGCTGGTGCTAATACGCTGTAGAGATCGTGTCGGTCTATTTCAATAGCTTGAACCCTAGTTATGATGTTATGCAAAAATCACATGATCCAGTCAGGGGTTAGGTTAATCCAATGATACAGAAAAATTAAGATTGTACTAGAGAGAGGAAAACAACAAGCTTTTTGTTGCCCAACTCAAAAGGGAGATTGATTGATTCATCCCCTTGCAAGCAGGAGAGGACATCCAAATTTTCAAGGAATGTATTCTGAAGCAGGCCATCCTAATAGGGTTTCATCACGATACCCGGTTCCTGTCATCCTTCACCCATCGAGTTTTCGTATATTTGGCATGGCTTCAACATAGTTCACAGATACCCAAATGATTCATCCATATTGCACATGCATAACCAAGCAAGATGTGGGCTTTGATGTAGTTCAACTCGATGTCAACCCAGCATAGCGTATTTCAGCATATACTTCTGAAGCCAGTATTCGCCCTTTTCCTCGTAGTCAGCTTTCGTGAAAACACATTTGTAAAAAGCAGGTGAATTGGCATACAAAGAAGCACCATGCCATGCATCCAGCTGCGGATCCTCAGCCTTGACAACCTTGATGATTGAGCCTTGGGGCCTAGTTTTCTTGAGCTCATTACACAACCGCTTGTCGATTCCATCAAATAGAGTGTTGCCCCCTGACAACAAAACCGTACCTTCGATGATTTCCTGCGACCAATCGCTTGGCAATCTCTTCATTGACACGTTTATTGCCTCATCTAAACCCACTTGATCAATGCCAATGAGGTGTGGTTGGAAGATGATTTCTGGACATCGGAACCGCTCCAGCCCGAACGTAATGCGGAAATCCTCTGCTGTCAGCTGACGTGTTTGCGGCGCTTCAGGAGCTGCCCCTGCCTTTGAAGCTGGGTTGAAAGAAGGATCGAGCTCCTACAAAAGAAATTTGGAGTAGGTTATTACAAATAACAGATGTTCCCTTCCCTTTTGTTTTTTGAATGGTAATAAGTCCTTTTATTTAAAAACTCAGGGATTTAAAGTTTAGGTGCAGTGACGATAGTTTGCTCAACTTTGTAATTCACAAGTTACAACTCATATAGGCCACTACCTGACACCTGTCTTTCCATTTTCTGGTTAACATTCTGCACAGAGCATCGGTTTCATGGGTAATGCTATGGTTATGTATGGAATTCCAGTTACATTTTTCTTTGATTTCTTTTTTATTGTGCATATGTTCACAGTACATTAAGGTTCATCAGAACCAGACTCTGCCTCTTAAAACTTACATGACTACTATTTCTGTATGGAGTGTATATGACTTCTTTGGCAATCACAATGTGAAAGCATTTAATCAAACATTTTTAATGAGTAATTGAGCACCATTCCATTAGGTCGTCTCTTCTTTCAGCACGTTTGAAATACAGTTCAGAGGACTCATTCATTTACGCATAACCCAAATATATTGCCAGTATCCTAGGATATACTCTCCCTAAGAAATGGATAATTTGACCAGTATGTGTCCATATGTTCAATCAGATTATGCTTTCTCAACTACAGCCTCCTCTGCAAGTAGCACTCAATATCTAGAGATCTGGCAAATCCTGGATCAGAAAAGATAAGTATTCCAAGGCCTCAACTCTCCCTAAGAGACGGTTAACTTGATCAGCATGCTCAATCAGTTTATAAAATCTCGACTAAAACCTTCTCTGCTTTCAATATCTAGAAATCGGGCAAATCCTGGATCAGAAAAGATAAGTATTCCAAAGCCTCAAACACTCACATTTCTGGAGCTATACATAGTAGTTATGTACAAATACCCAAAATTCTATGCATCACTAGAAGCCAAAAGCACATTAGTTGGAGCAAAGTGTGAAATTGGTTAGTTAAGTTACAGAATATCATCCAAAGGAATACCTGTAGCCGTGCATTAATCCGCGCAAGCTCGAGTTCATTCTCATCAGGCTCGTCATCATCTTCATTGTCTCTTCCCATTTTCTTATAGAGTTGCCAATCTTCCTCTCTGGCACCAAAAGTGTCTTCAGCTTTTCCATGATCAAAAGCTGCCGTAGTGAGGAGTTTCATCCGCTCTTTTTGTGCTGCATTTAGCCGCTCACTACGGCTTCCAACAGTTGCAGCCAAGTTTGATCTGCCTGCAGGCCCACCTGCACTACCTACAAGCTTTGGCTTTTTCCTTTGCTCTATTTTAGCTGCTAACTCGGCTTGTCTGGCACGCAAATCTTCTACGTATTGTTCTGGATTCGCCCTACAAAATAAGGCCTTTAGACTTTACAAAGTGATTGCTTTCAATATGAAAACTTCAACGCTGAAACGTTAGCTCTTCATTGTATTTAATATTCCTTTCAAACAATTGTATCAATAAAGTTTATTGATGATTATAGCTAAGTACAGAGGCAAACTTCTTCTGCACCTAATCTAAAATGGATAAACAACGGATTTGGATCAGCTCCACAATAGTAAACAAAATGGCTTGGTTCAGTTCAAGAGTTCCCAAACCATGGAATGTTCCAATGTGATTATTCCTCCCCCTCAGTGGTGGAATGCGTAGGATAGAAATACCCCTTTAGATGGAGCATATTGCCAGTGTATCCCCTAGCTTTGATGCAACTAAAAGCCAAAGTCACCGAGCTTTATGGAATGTGAACCTCTTTTTTAATGTATTTCTAATGATCCTTTTATTGCATTGTATTGCCCTTCTAGAATGTGAACCTGCTCCAGCCAGATCTTCATGATCAGGCAACTCCTTATTTACCTCAAACACTTTCTCCCATTTCCCCCTTTATATGAACCAAATTGTAAGACTACAAATCATATTGCACAATTCATGCCATGGTGACTGCATATTGAGCTAATCTAACCAATGATAGCTCCGAGCTTAGAAGGAGCCATCCATTATCATTAATTATCTTTACATTCAACTTTCCATATATCTTCATCCGAGTTTTACCCTGCAACTGAAACAATAAAACTTTACACTGCACCTGCTACATATGTATACAGTCTCACAAACACTGCTCAGTAAACTCATATTGGTTATTACACCTCACGCATGTCATAGAATGACAATAGGGTAAACAAATTCTACAAATATCCAATAAATCTTGTTTGTGTAACATGGATCACTCCGTGTGGTATATGTGGAAGCCTTAATGCTACAGCACCTTCCAAACGATTGTATTTGAGAGTGTTATGGGCATCCATTTTGTTATATCTTCCATGATCTTCTCCCCTTTTAGGAATGAGAAGTATTAGGCCCTCCACTACTGTTTGTGGCATTTCGTAGATAAGAAAAATTTCCCAAAATGCTTGCTAATATCTTGACCCATTATGTCTCAATAATGTCTATAGCAGCCATAGAAGCAAAGAATAATTCCATCATGCCTAGCCAGCTGTGATTGGACAAAGCATCTAAAACGTCAAAGAGCTCAAGCTTACTGAGGGGCTTTGTGAACTCTCAAGTATATCAGCCCACGGGGCATTTTCCAAATTCTGGTTGTGAGCCTGACAGATGGACCAGGTCATGGACCGAGTAGTTGGTTCCTTAGTAGCACCAATCCCCAGGGCAAAGATAAATAACTCCTGACCCTTTATCATAACCTCTCCCTTAGAGCTAACAGGTACACTCTTGTAGGAATGGTTAATATCGCTATTGCATTTGCTCCCTAGGACATTTGATGGCAACAATCTGTCAACACAATCAGCAGAGACAAACTGCAAGAGCTAAAAGGCATGGCCCAAAAACTGAATTCTTGGGCCCCCTTGTCTAGGTCTTCAAGATTGCAGGTATCAAAGAAAGCCTTTTCACTAAAACTTTGCGGACATTGCAAATGTGTGTAGGCATCCTACCTCAACACTGAGTTTGCTTCAATGTTCTTTGATGGAAGGAGTTTGATCTGATTCTTCAAATAATATGCCAAGATGCTTCACACATGGGGTATATGGTGGGCTCTGTCTTGCTTTGTATCCATTTCTTGACAGAATGATTTATTCTAGCGCAACTCATTATTATTTCCCCATATTGAGAGACCCTGATGGAAGTATTTCCAAGGAAAACTTTATTCTAAGTTCTTGGCTTAAGAGATTTTTCATGTGTTTAGCAATATTCACTCCAGTTTTTTGTTGGAAGACGAGCAAAAATTAAAAATATGGCTGTCATTCAATTTCTGAGATATTTTGGCCTCTTTAACAACATTGACATATTTTTCTAGCTAGTTTGTTTGTGATTATCATGAGCACCAAGTCAACTCAAACATATAACAGCCTTTACATTCAGGTGTCCCATCATGAAATATAATAACAGAAACACCAAATTATACAGCATACTCACAATCGTTTATCCTCTTCCATGCTCTGTTCCAGCTCCCGTTGTGACATTTCCTCTAATCTCTTTTGCCTAGCCCGCTGTCTCCCTTCTGAGGTAGATTTCAGAAATATCTGCCTCTTCTTTTCCTTCAGCTGTGGTCAACAACCAACTGTCAGTGATATTCCCCTAAGATTGTAACACAATGTCTCTGCTGCGAGCTAAAAGAATCTTAATACCAAACAAAAGCTGCTAAGACTGCACTTTTAAATAGCAGGTCCTCATAGGCTCTCCTTCCATTTATCAGAAAATTATATATTATAGAGCCACATGCAGAAAGTAACGAACATATAGTCTCTCATATAAAGAGAGGTATCTAAAAAACATTTTAAATGCCCAAAATATAGTCTAAGATGGATGTCATGCAGTGCTTGCTTTATAACAATAAAGTAAACTATCAAGAAATGGGTGGGAAAGTCAACTTGTTCAGGTGAGAGCATTTCATTTGGCACGTCCAATAACGGATATTTTTCAGCATCCAAATCTTTCTCGGGCTCCTTCTCAATTTTCACCGGTTCTCCCTTCGCCTTCTTCAAAGCTGTAGATGCCTTTGTTAAAGCACCCTCTACTTCTCGTTTTGACATATACCCCGATCCTGCTAGAATTGAATCAATCTGGCCCTCAGAAACATTATCAAGTTCCTCCAAAAGCTGCTCCAGCCCATGAATTTCCACTTCAAGATCTGCAATCTTATAAGACCGTTTCACAGCTGCCATTTCACGCAATCTTTGACTTTGCTTCTCTTTAATTGCCGCCTTCCGTGCCAGTTCTTCTTCTGATGGCTTGTCTTCAACTGGTGGTGGAATCCATGGAAGTTGCCAGGATCTTGTCCTCTCCTCGGCTTCTTTACCTTTTCGCTGTGAAACCAAGAAATCATTCATATATGACATGAGCATTTTCTGTTCTCAAGGAAAATTGTCAGCATGCGAGATTGTTGCGTAGTCTACATTTGGAATAGTAATCAGCATCATAAAAAAATGTAATGACTGAAACTTTTTACAACATATTCAACCTAATCATTAATGTTGATAGTAAATAAGTCTGCTTTCAACTATCATAATATAATATCAAACCCATACTTTGAATATCTGGAGTTCAGCACTGTAATCTTCCGCAATATAGCCATGTTCAATCTTCAGATTCTCAACTTTATCCCAAGTTAAACTTGCACTGAAACATACAAGGAGAATATAAGGACTTCACACCTGAAAGTACCAGACTACAAGCATTTCTAAACTTGATATAGGTGTGTATACGGATTCTTGGAAACTATTAAAACACTCACATGTGATAGGGATACTCAAGTGAGAGGAGACGTTTGAAATAGTCTGTTACATGGTATCCTCCAATATTTATTCGACAGCAGGCTTCCAATACAGGCTCCCCACCAAAAATCTAAAAGCAAGTAACAATATTTTGGATGAGTAACATGATTAGATGATCCAGAATTCAAATAGTGTTCAAACATTCTGAGACAACGGGAATATAATAGATTTGCATTCTAGAATGTATTAACTTATGCCCTCGACATTATGAGGAACCTACATATAACACCGAAGGGCAAGCTCGCATAATGAAATCCACAAGAAAATGATGATCCTCTCAGAAACCTATGTATCCCATATGCACCTGCAGTATCTAATAAACCTTATCACCTAGTAGAAACCAGATTTTATTCAGGAGCTTGTCTACATGCTCAATCCATCCCACAGACAGAGACCTAATTCTCGAATATCTGCAGCATGCACAATACAATCACGAAATAACCCTTTGCTTTCTTTCTCTTGAGAGACTACTCCACAATTGATTGAAGTCTTCATCATTCAATGTCTGTTGCAAGATGAGAAACTTGCTACTTTTTAGCTTTTTTTTCCTCTGCTCTAAAGCAGTTCGGTACCACAGCAGAATTTCTTGCATAGATATAATACTTGTGGTCCATACACCAGGTTGGCATGCCAGCTACACGGACCCAAACACCATGAATGATGGATGCTTGATGATATCATAGACTTATAAATAATTGGTACAACTCTTGATAATCTAGAAAGTTTCCATTTCACATCCATGCAGCTAACACATGATGATGCACTTGAAATATTTGCAAGAAGGCATAGCCTAGGGTACAAGGACATCAAGTACATATAACAGAATATGCAATTCAATACATTATAACCTTACAGGTATAGAATGTGTAGTGGTGTGTCCAGAACAAACAAGAAAACCACTAGGACCACATTTTCCAAGTTGTTGATTACGAAGATAGCTAAAAACTCCATCTATTCCAAGACCTGTAAGCAAAATACTATGTAATTAGCATCATGACACAATGTTTCTATTTCATTTAAAGCTACTAGCATCGTTTGTTTGCAGCTGCCAGAGAGAAACTTTTTTTTCTTTTCCTTTTTCTTTTACTTCTATTTCTTCTTCTTTCTCTTGTATGAGTTCAACCTTTTAAATTTCCAGTAAATCTACAAGCTGCCAATGCACTTGTTATTGAATGTAGTATTGGTTCCGCCAGCTTCCCAATGAAAATACTACCTTACAACATGCTTCTGGTTCTTGAGTAAACAAAACTCAAAAAAAAGAACATCACATCCTCGTTGCTAGATTTACTTCTAGAAAATCTGCTACAGTTTTCAGTATTTTACAGTTTAGGAGGAAATTTTACATAGTACCTAACGAAGTACATTTTATCATGCTAAGAAAGTTACCCAATGATGGTATGCTGTATGTCTCAAATAAAAGTTCGGCCATCTTGCTCCTAGCGTAGAGTGGATTACATGGGCACTCTGTCAAGAGCATCGGATGTTCTATCTTATCTGTTCTCCGAGACAATCACACAAGGAGAGAATGTTAACAGATGCAACATATTTCACTGTTTATACACAAAAAAGAAATGTTGCTCTGTATTTATTACCCCATTACCATCAACACCAATCCGATTGAATATATAATCAAAAATCTGCAAGTTCGAGAACTTAGCCTTAAGAATTATTCTGCTTCCAAATATTGACATACATAATATACGGCAGCATGTGAGATATAGCATTTACTTGAGAAATAGACACCCTCGTAGAAATAGAATAAAATTTATGAAATTCAAGTATATTCTAGAAAAAACCTGTTTTATATTATTTTTATTGCAGGAATACACAGGTATATATTTCCTAGCACAACTCCTAGAATGAATCGTTTTATATTATCGTTGTTGTACAAATACACAGATATTTTGTCTTGCAGTTGGGTTGATTCTATACAACAAAAATATATTCAGCATGGCGTATATCTTGACAGCTGACTTCTAGCAAAGGAGAAAAACATAGAAAAATAAGCTAAATGAAATTTATTAGAGGTATTTGCATTCCCTACTCTATATGAAAAGAAGCTGTCAAAACATGACAAGATTACAGGATACCAAGTCTAGATACCTTGGGAAGGTCTGCTTGTTTGTATCCTGTGATATATGCAAAGTGAAATTGGTAGGCTAAGTTCCTCGATAACGATTGAAGAGGGAAATTTGTACTTGAGTTATATGAGACAGAATTCTCACGGCATTAATAAAAGCAAAACACTGCGCAGAAAATATTATGCAAACTCCTCAAATTGCCAAATTACAGTTAAGCCTTAAACTATTTTATTCTTCCACACAAAGCACTTCTCTCTCATGCCTAGGACTCCTTGTATTGTGAACACTTCTCTATATGTATGCAGGAACTTACACATTCCATCGTCTCATACTGGTAAACAACATTTGAATCAAACGCTGATCGATATGATGACCGAGTGAAGTCTAGAAAACGGCTTAAAGTTGGATCATAATCTCCGACAATGTTCACCAAGTCTCCTATGGAACCAGTTAGAAAACTCAAAAAGTCATCATAAACAACTGTAGAAAAATTAAAGAAAAAATAAAAAATGGAAGTCGTAATGCTTTTAACTTTCACACCTGAAGACGACTTAAGCCGGGGGCGATGAAGCACATTTCGAAACATCATTCGGGGTTCAGATTCTCCTGCCCAACTGTTACGTAAGGAGGAAAGTGTTAAAGATGTCCTACTATTCTGAAAGACACGGTAACATTTACCCAATATGCTGTATAATCAGAATTCATGTACCTCTAAGATTATGAATGAGGATAGTAACATTTAAAATCGGATATCCTTTAAAGTTAGCAGTCTGTAAAGACTATTTCCATTTATATCAAAAATATCTGAATCTGAAAAGCAACTCCAGCCTCTATGTTAGTAGATGAAATTCATGCTAGATCTTGTGCTAGCTGATGCCATCTGTATATTAAAAATATATAGCCATAGGTACAAATATTCATACAATATGCGTGCACAATAGAACACGTTCGTGGAGAGAAATCTACACACAGACATACAATTTCACATGAACAAGAGACCGTGTAGTGTATACATGTAAAATTATTCAATGCAGATAATAAAAGTGCATTTTTTCTCTGATACGTAGTTACTTTGCATAATAAATTTTCTGTTAGACCATTGATGAAGTCTGGAATCACACAGAAACACAACACATGCACACATGTATATATAATCAAAAGCTTATATCAGACATAAACACATAAAAACAAGCTTATACACACACGCACGCACACACGAATAAAATCAAGCTTATTATACACACACTCGTACAAATTCGAGCTTAAACACGTACATGCATATACACACAACTGTGGCATACATACATGCATGCATGCATACGCACACAGACGCACACAAACGTACACACGCATACATGTGTACATAAACATCCAGACTCAAGCATGCAAGCACGCACACGCCGAGAACTGCAAACCCACGCACACAAAACCCATGCACCCACATGATTCCACGAGCATAATGATGCATGCAAAGCCGAGGACGAATGTATCTGGCGAGTGAAGAAACAAAAATTTCGAGGTCCAGCTTGTACTTGCAACGATTTAGGAAGAAAAAAAAAACACACACACACACACAAAACGGAGAAGGGAGGGGGTTTGTTGAGGTTTTCTGTGATCGTACCCGACACGGCAGGTGTGAGCTCCATTGTCGATGACGATGGGTCGTCGAGAAGAATCCATCGTCTTCTCTGTTTCGTTTCCCTCGATCTGTGTCGCTCTCTCCCTCGCTTCTCTCTCTGTCTTGCATCTTCTGAGGCTAGTTTCGTAATATTGCAGAAAATGCCCCTACTCAAATCTGGCTTATCAAAATTTTTTCCAGATTTTCTCTTTCACTGTCTGAATGAGCTTCTGTGAAAACTGAATCATAGGAATCAGACTCTGATTCAGATTCATCTCAGTAGGAGTCAGATCTGATTCGCTCTCGGCAAGGAATCGGATCGATTCGTCTCGGTAGGAAATGGCGATTCGATTCGATCGTCGGCTAAGGGGAAAAAACGCCTCCCGATTCAGATTGGATCTTCTCGATCTCACCACCGAAGCTGAAGAACCGAATCTCGATTCCCCCTGTAGAGATTTACGAACGAAAGAAGTCATGGTGTGGTGCAATCGAACGGGGGGTCCGGATTTTGGCACGATTATAAGATTATAATCTTGACGACGGAAAGAAGGTCAGCGGAAATTTTGCTTTCTTGGAAAAAAGAATAGTAGAGCTTCTAGTTAATGTGGACTTTCGGCGGAATGGGTTTGAAGATGAGACGGATACCAATTGTGAGGAGGAAAAGAAAATTGGCAGAAAGATGCTCCGTGGAAAGAAAAATAAATAAAAAGGCGGAGTTGTGTGCGATACATCATCCAGATCGCAGTTCAAATGTCGTCGCAGTTGATTGTCGCAAACTGCTTCTTAATCCAATGGATTGCAGCTTGCCTTCCAATTTTTCATCGAGAATGGGTTCTTAAACTCGACACTTAGTGTTAAAATGCAGGATTTTAGAATTTATACGTTTTATTCGCGCTACAATGTACGTAGGGTACAAGTAACTTGTAGTATGTCTCCTTTGAGTTCTCGTATTCAGTCTTCTCCTCGTCATCTCGGTAGAAGGTCACTTCTTAAACAATCTCTGATTAGGTTAGCCAAATTTATACAAGACCACTTAACTGCTAGTCGAAACAAAATTGATTGACCACTCGATTTAAATCATTTGAACTATAAATTGATGGCTTGGACAAGGCCACTTAATTACTGATTGAGAGGAAATTAATAAACCAATTGAACCGACCAAATTGTAACTTAGTGGCTTAAAGAAGATCGCGATGCTAGCTGAAAGCTAACCTTTCTTATCAGAAAACTTATTAGACCCATCCAACTAATTATGTTGAAAATTCGCAGCTTAAATATTAACGCCGCTTAATTGCTACTTGAAAACGAAAACCCTTATGATGAGAAAATTGAGAAAACAACAAATTGAACCAATCAAAGTGATTAAACCGACCAAACTCTAAATCATCGGCTTGAATTAACCGAGACCAAATAACTACTATTTGAGAAACTAATTAGCCAACCAGTTAAACCATTTGATTAATGGTTATTAAAGCTTTATATGAGAAAATTGGTAGACCAACTTAATAAACCGATTAAACCGACTGAACTGCAAGTTAGCAGCTTAAACAAGACCATAACGTCAGTTAAAACCAAATCTTTCTAATCAAAAAGCCAATTATTCAACCAATTAAGTTGGCGGAATTGTAAAGTAGTAGCTTAACAGGACCACTTAATAGTGAATTGCAACAAAACATTTATATGCAGAAATCGATTTAGCAACAAATTTAGACCAATTCAATTGATAAACACGTAGTATATCAGCCAAAATCTAAATTAGCGGCTTCAAAGAAAGCAAGACCACTTAATTGCGAGTCAAGAAAACCGATTAGCCAACTAGTTAATCTACCGAATATATTGATTAAACCATTTGATTAAGCCGGGTAAACCGATTAAACCACGCGATTAAGGGAGGTGGTTAAGACTAAGTAATTAAATTGATCAAGCCTATTAAACCGATCGAACTCTAAATCAGCGGCTTAACTTAAGCAAGTGATCGAGAAAACCAATTAGCCAAGTAGTTAATCAACCAAATAAACCTATTAAACCATTAAATTAAGCCGAGTAAGCCGATTAAACCAAACAATTAAGGGAGATCATTAAGACCAAGTAATTACATCAATCAAGCCTATTAAACCAATCAAACTCTAAATCAATGACTTAACTTAAGCAAGTGGTTGAGAAAACTGATTAGCCAACAGTACTAGTTAATCAACCGAATGAAGTGATTAAACCATTTGATTAGGTTGAGTGCACCGACTAAAAAACACGATTAAGGGAGATGGTTAAGACTAATTAAATTGATCAGGCGTAACTAAACCGACTGAACTCTAAATCAACGGCTTAACTCAAGTAAGTGGTCGAGAAAACCAATTAGCCAAACCAGTTAAATCAACTAGACGAAGCGATTAAACCATTCGATCAAGCTGAGTTAACCGATGAAACCATGCGATTAAGGGAGACGGTTAAGACAAACTAATTTAAATGGATCAGGCGTATTAAACCAGCTGAACTCTAAATCGGAAAGCTTTAAACGAGGCAAGTGGTCGAGAAAACCGGTTAGCGAAACTAGTTAATCAAGCAGATGAAGCGATTAAACCAATCGATCAAGCCGAGTTAAGCGATTAAACCACGTGATTTAGGAGATGGTTAAGACAAACTAATTTAAATGGATCAGGCGTATTAAACCGGCCGAACTCTAAATCAGAAAGCTTTAAACGAGGCAAGCAATCAAGAAAACCGGTTAGCCAAACCAGTTGATCAACCATATGAAGCGATTAAACCATTCGATCAAGCCGAGTTAAGCGATTAAACCACGTGATTAAGGAGATGGTTAAGACAAACTAATTTAAACGGATCGGGCGTATTAAACCGGCCGAGCTCTGAATCGGAAAGCTTTAAACGAGGCAAGCGGTCGAGAAAACCCGTTAATCAGCCAAACGAAGCGATTAAACCATTCGATCAAGCCGAGCTGAAACCATTTGATCAAACCAAAATGAAGCGATTAAACCATTTGATTAAACCAAAATGAAGCGATTAAACCACGTGATTAAGGAGATGATTAAGGCTAATGAACAAGGTTAACATCTTCTTCTTCTTCTTCTTTCTTCTTTCTTCTTTCTTCTTTCTTCTTCGCCATAGCTTCTTCTTCTTCTTCTCTCCGCCATAGCTTCTGCAGCTGCGTGCTCCCCCGCCCCACCGCGTCGATCCTCCTGCCATGGCGGAGCTCCACGACGTCAGTCCCGCAGCAGTCGACAAGGCCCAGAGATCCGAGAACCATCTGAAGTTCATTTCTCCCAGGTAAAAACTCCACGCAGAGCGTCTATCGCCCACTTCCCCCCCCCCCCCCCCCTTCTTCTCTATCTCCTCGTGGTTTGCGACCGAGAAATCCTCTCTCGTGCCTCCTCCTCTCGCAATTCGCATTCCGAAGGAGCTCCACAGCTCCTTTTTCCTTGGAAAGAGACGCACTTTCTCCATGCCTTCCTCTCTCACTCGCTCGCTCTCGCTCTTTCTCCGCGATCACGGTTTCTCCTTGGTTTGTGTCTCCGTGATCACGGTTTCGGGTGGTTTCATCTACAAGGAACCATCGACAAATCACGGTTTTCTAATGCATCTTCTGTCTCTCCGCTTCCCACCCGAAGCTTGACCGTAGAGGAAAGATTCTCTCTCATCCGGGGCATCGGAGAAGAATGCGTCCAAGACGATGAGCTCCTTAGCCTTCTCAAGTTCAAGGAGTCGCCCGTCTGCTACGACGGATTCGAACCCTCGGGCCGAATGCACATTGCTCAGGTAGGTGGTCTTTGTTCTCCCCAGTCGTGCTTTTCTGTCTCCCTTTCTTTCTTTTCCTATCACCATCGTGGATTTTATACACGAGAATCTAGATGCGTCATGCGTTTTGGTTTGCCGTGTCATTCCTGTTGGAAGTCTACAGTTTCCCGAATCCTCAACCGATGAATCTTTCTGCAGGGTGTTATGAAAGCCCTAAATGTTAACAAGCTAATTCAAGCAGGCTGTACTGTCAAAATATGGATAGCAGACTGGTTTGCACAGCTCAACAACAAAATGGATGGGAATCTGGAGAAGATACAGAACGTCGGGCGCTATATGATAGAAGTGTGGAAGGCTGTAGGCATGAAATCTGAGAAAGTTCAATTCTTGTGGTCATCGGAGGAGATCAATTCTCAAGCTCATGTTTATTGGCCGCTTGTCATGGACATTGCTCGGAGGAACAATCTCAAACGAATCATAAGGTGAGGGCTATGCCTTATATCATCTTCCTGAATTTTGTGATCATTTAGGTGATGGTTCCTTGGAGCAATCTGAACAGAATCGTGAGACGAGGATATGTGATATTCCGTTTTTCCAATTTTGCAATCATTTCGTTGAGCAGTCTGAAAAAGAATCAAGAGGTGGGTTTATGTCATGCTTCATTTTCTACTTATGTACAATCATTTAGCTCATGGTTTGTCGAACAATCCGAAAAGCATCATAAGGTGAGGTTATGTCATAGATCACTTTACCGGTTTTTTTATCCATTTAGGTCATGGTTTGTGGAATACCTGTTTCTTTGTGAATTTGTACCCATTCAGTTAGTTTTCTCTCTCTATTTCTTCATAAGGTTCTAGGCTGATTTCTGTCTCCTTGTAAAGCATGTATCGACTCCCCATGTTAGTCATGGGTCTTTTGTAGTCCATGTACATGATTACTCCACATATATCAAGCTTTTTCCCCGGTAGAAATGGTCCATCCTTCCGGTAGCTCTCAAAAATGCCCCCTGTTAACTCTTTCACAGGCAAAATGCAAGGTCATACTTTTTTTCCTTTATTTCAAAGGTATTGTATTGCCTTATGGTATGTCTATGTATCATGTGTGTATGTCCTTAATGCATAAGTAATATTCCACTGTACCAATCAATGGGATATTCTATGTTACTGAATAATTAAATCTTCTGTTCTTTCTTAAAAGGATTAACGCCCTTGCATTGTGGCTGGCGTAAAACGCTGTAAATGATCAAGCAGTTTAACATAAGGCTCGTTCCTTAAAATGTTAATGCAATTTGATGTGAGTAAATCAGAGATCAAGGTTAATCTGTGACTATTCTAATTTAATGGGAACGTGATTTTATGTGGGCAATACTAAGGCACCAATAATAGAAAGGTCTGTGCTTTCTCTAAAGGATCAACTTGGTATGGCAGCTCAACATAAGGCCTGCTCCATAAAATGCTAATGCCATTTGATGAAAGTAAATCTGAGATTAGATATCGTTCTATGGATATTCAATTTTATGAAAATCATCATGATATGGAATATTGAAAGTATCGGATAATGCAAATTTCTGTTGTTTCAGCAGAGGATTAAACACATTGCACAGTGGCTGGTCTTTGGGCTGTGTAGAACAGTATGAATGCCCAAGTATTATGGAGTCTTTCCTTAAAGTGATCGAGATCCTATAAGAATAATCCAAGATCAAAATTGTTGTTAACATTTCACTGGTTTTTATGAACTTTATGATCTTGTTTCGTAGGGAGCAGTCTTTGGTCTGTTTATTTGCACTATTCAACCACTCAAGTTCCTCACTTTTCCACGTTCGGGTTTTGTTTAAACATATTAAATCCATTATTTTGGGATTTTTTCATATAAATTGTGAACGTTGATATGATCAGGTGCTGCCAAATTATGGGGCGTGAGGAGAGTGATGAGCTGTCTGCTGCACAGATCTTCTATCCATGCATGCAATGTGCAGATATTTTTTTCCTGAAGGTTTGTTTCTTGACTTACATTTTCTTTTGATGCGGATGTAGCACTGCCCTATTAAAAGACTTTATTTTTGAAATTGTATGAAAAAGGCGGACATTTGTCAACTTGGCATGGACCAACGCAAAGTAAACATGCTTGCACGCGAGTACTGTGATAGTCTCAAGAAGAAATATAAGCCTATAATCCTTTCGCATCGTATCCTTTGTTATCTGGTTTCTTTAGTTTTCTGGGTTAGTGGACAGAGCAACTTTTCTTTCCTTATTTTCCAAACCTTGACAAATGAAAGATATGCTCTCTGGACTCACTGGACAAGGAAAGATGTCAAAAAGCGATCCCAACTCTGCTATATATATGGAAGATGAAGAGGTCTTTTTACTGCAGATTTTATGCACTGTGCTGTTCATGCAGTAGAACTGCTCTTAAGCTCTCCTGAATTAATATTTTTGTGTCTTGTTGATGCATCTTATTAAAGGCGGATGTCAATCTAAAAATTAAGAAGGCATTCTGCCCACCAAAAGTTGTAGAGGAAAATCCTTGTATAGAATATGTCAAATACATCATTCTGCCATGGTTTGGAAGCTTTGAGATTGTACGGAAAGATGCAGATGGTGGAAACAAGTAAGTATGCATCTTGCTCCCTTTTTCATGCATTTGTATACGCTAGTATGTTTGTGCATCTGTCTACATGTAAACGTGACACTCTTCGACTGGTTCTTATTCATTCTCCAGATTACATGTATCTATGTTGGTTGAAAACATAGTTTCCAACCTTCCTTTGTTTTTATGAAGGACATACTATGATATTGAAGAGCTAATCAAGGATTATGAAGCTGAGGCATTGCACCCTTCGGACTTAAAGAGTGCTATCTCCAAGGCATTGAACAACATTTTACAGGTAAATATTATCCAGATAAAAACACAACACTTGCAAGTTACCACACATTGCATCTTTCAAACACGGTAGAGATCATGGTTGCAGCCAGTGCGAGATCATTTCAAGACAAATGAGGATGCGATGAAACTTTTGAAGAAAGTGAAGGTGAGGTTTTTATTATGTGTAACGTTATTAGGAAGAAAACTCCGAGGTTCCTGTAGATTGTTGGATGTTTACAAGAGAATACCTTGTAATCTACAGTTTTTTTTTTCCCAATTTTTACTTAAGGGTTTCTTGTATTGTGTTAAATGCCATGGATATTCTAATAGATACCCGTATAGGGCAGAAATTTTTTCTATTTGTTTTCTCTTTGATTTATTTGTTGGTGAAATATTCATGACATTTTTGGTTCCTCCAAATGCAGGGATACAAAGTAACGCGATGAAGTGCACAAGTTCAATTATTCTAGATGTGTAGCTGCTATGAATTCAAAAGCTTGATTGTTATTTTGACAATCACTGTACACATTATTTATGATGGCATTAAGGTCATTTCTCTTTCCCGAAGTCATATGTGAGACATTTTACATAAAAAACTGGAAAACCAACGGCTCTATACACATAAGAGTAGGAACCCAACCTGAACCCTAAACCCTAGGCCCATAAAACCCTAATCCTCTGGTTGTGGGCACATCCTCTTATGAAGAGTATACTGAAAACAATTTTCTTTGTTAGTTGTTTACAGTGGTTTTGATAAATGAGCAGGGTGATCTAAATGGGTAAAGACTTGGAATAACCAAAAATCGTGGCGCATTGAACTCTCCTAATGCATAATTTGTCGGTTCTCCATGGGTATCTACACATGGAAAGTCAGTTGGCATTCGAAGTTTATATTTGAACTAAACATGTGCTATGCTGTAATTCTACAAGGCCCGCTGGAAAGGTTTCCGTAGTTTGATGTTAAGGATTGCAACCCCTTTTTCCATGCAGTGTTTATTGTGTTGAAAGAATAGGTATTTCTACCATAATAGCAGAAATTGTAACTAATAGCAGCCAATTGTGACGTTAAGATGGAAATATGGCCGTGCATGCAGGAACACTAATCTGCCTTGATTTGCATCCTTTGAAGATTTGTAACAATTTTGTTTCTTTTGTTCAGAGTTATTTATGGTTAATGATTTGGTTTCAGATAGTGTTGTTGCTGGTTTGCGGTTGCATCTAAGCAACTTTATCTTTACTGTTAGTTTCTCAGTCACACCCTGCCATAGATTTGCTCGTGTGTGCATTTGGATAGAGCTATTAATATATCCTGCAAATCTATTAATAGATTTGCTCGTGTGTATGAAATGATCACAGTTTAGTAATAAATTTTGTTGTTACACGTTTTGGTTAGAGCATGAGATCTTTTCGAGTCTTAAATTTGGATTCATTTAGTTTCAATATGAGTTGAATAACATCTACTAAATTTATATCTCAATGGCCTTTTATGATCTCTAGCATGCCAGTCAGTAATACTTTCGATGGAACATTGTTGGCCTTCAATGCATTTCTACAATCTATACTTGACCACTGCAGATTGACTTAAAACCAAGTTGAAATACCCAATTGAAATTGTGGAACATGAAGATTCTGTGGCTTGAAAGTCTAATGTTATCTAGCATTTTCATCTTTAAAGTTACCCAATCTTCTGCTTACATGAATTAGTTATTTGGGCATTTTGATCCTCAAGTAATTGAAGTTTTGTTTGGTTCAATTGGCATATTCTCAGTTAGCTTGTTCAACCGATGTATTGTGGCGAGAAAAGACTGTTACTTCGCTGTCATGTATCCGTAGACATTTGACATGAAAGGTTCTACGTCACTGATGAAACAGATGTAATTTGCAGGTAAGCTCGGGCATTGCTCTCTGCATCCTTCGTATCACATTCATATACTTTGTTGAAGGTCATGCAGTTACCGGTTTGTTCTCCTTTGCTTCGTTTCAGCATTTTCAATGCATGCGTGCAAATTCCTCATAGAATAACATGCCTGGGTTACAACAGTTACAACAGCTGCATCAATAGAGGAGCTACTTCCAAATGCATGCTTCCCATGATCCGAGTGTTGCTGTCATGCTTTCTTACTGTTGGCCATGTTCTGATTTTGCACAGCGATCGAGGCCGGATTTATGAAGACGAGAGCATCGGGAAAACAGGTGGAATAAACAATGTGGTTGACCTATTTGTTGATGGAAGCAAACCCAAGGAGCGGAAGCAGCTATGGAGACTATACAGACTGAAACCCTGAACCCAAAAAAACCCCCAAAACCAGTTCTCTAAGGGAAGCAGGAGACTGGTGAGGCCACTGACCATGTAATTCTATCACAATTCCACGCAAAACATGGGAATTCTACCATAAAAAAACACTGGAATTTTCACCATCAAAAACATGGGAATTTTTACCATAAGAAATGCACGCTTACCTTCCCAAAAACTGCAAGAATACCAGTCCAAAGTGCTTCATATCAATGCTCTTTCGATCTATTACAGCACACCCATTGGGGGGGGGGGGGTGAAAAGTATACATCAAATGATTCCAAAAGCTCACCCTCTTTGGTAGAAGGAAATCACCCGGAAAGGAACAAAAAGCAACTTCATCCGCAAAACAAAAGATCCGGTGATATCATTCGAGGCACGGAAGCAGCCGATCGATCCATCTCGCCATCTCGTTGACTCGAGGTACAGTTGCCCGTGATGATTCACATGAGGGCTCCCCGATCTCTCGGGACCACTGGTGGTCATAAAACTCTGCCCGGTAGAGATTCCGGGGGAAAATTTCATGAGAGATTCTGGTCCATCAAAGCTGCGGCTCAGCTTGGCAGAGATGCTGATCCATAAATGAAGCCGGTCAGTCACAGGTATATCTGCTAAATCATGTAGCCAGCCAGCCAACTACTGTATTATGTCAGCTACAGACAAGAGCACTCTGCTTTTAAGTTTTCAACTGGTCCAGCAAATCTTCCATTACGGATCCCCTCGATCGGCTAAAAACAAGAAAGCCGATGATATTATCTCGGGATCGATCGCCCTCATATGAAAAATACCAGAATTAACTGAAAACCATTGATGTTCTGTTCTTCCATCAATGTTGTGCCTTCTACACTCCTTTCAATGCATTTATTGTGTGTATATATACAGATATATACATGTAGTACTTTCTCGGCATAAACATCGACATGAGGGAGACAAAGAAACGGAGTCGATGCACTATGTACAAATTCAGTGCAATCCACGGATCCACTGCTACATATTAAAGGCTAAAAATAGAGCTTAAACCATAGATCTCATACTATAATGTCATACCCACAGAGAATATGCCACAGTGAGATTTTTTTGCTAAATTTCTATAGCCGTGATTCGAAGCAAACATCGCCTTCTAGGATCAACCCATGCAGCCATCTATGATATGAAGGTGAAAAACAGGAAAGAAAAACACTCAAAGCAAGAAGATTACCTTCAATCCCGCTGAGCTATTCGAAGTTCAAGCATCTCAAGGCTCTGAAATCCACCGAATGAGGACGCAATCTAATGGCACCTATGTGTGCATCTATATATAATAC
The DNA here is from genome assembly GCA_037176905.1 of Azolla pinnata. Lineage (NCBI taxonomy): Eukaryota > Viridiplantae > Streptophyta > Polypodiopsida > Salviniales > Salviniaceae > Azolla > Azolla pinnata. The sequence continues at coordinate 29,640 of JBBBWG010004669.1, forward strand.
ACGAGAGTAGATATCAGATCAATGATTTTCAATCACCTGTTCTTTGTTGTGGGAATCAATCCTTAGCTTCGGCAATGAAACAGATCCACAAGAGTTTGTTTTATGGGCATCAGAATGAAGCAGTTTGCTCTTTCTTCCTTTCTTTTTTGCTCTCATTGTAGACAAGTAAGAAAAAGAAGAAGAGGAAGAAGAAGATGAAACCCTAAACCATGAAAATCAGAAAGGAGCATATGAACAGTCCAGAGAAAGCAGATCAACAATGTGTATCCATCAACTGTGTGGAAGGGAACGAATTCGATAAGCCAAGCGTGCACGATAAAAATGGCGCACCGCAATCTTTACATCGCTCACATGTGTGTATGTATGTTGTGCAAAGATGCATAGAATAGATACATATATATATGTGACAGATTTTCGATATGGAACAAGCAAAATAACATGAGCAAAAATGGGTTGTAAAAGAGAGACTCATGGTGGAATAGATGGGAAGGCAAGAAAAACCTTAGCTTAAGCTTGCAGCCCTTTCTCTTTACTTCTTCTTCTTCTTCTTCTTCTGCTTCTTCTTCTTCTTCTTCTTTGACGATGACAGTGACGACGACGAGTACTACGACCACCACTACTAGTTGGGGAAGAGGGTGAGGACTTGCTTGTGGGGCGACGAGAAGCCATTGCCTTCGGCCAAATAGGTCTTATTGTTCGAAGCTGCAGCCTCAGCAGAGAAGGACTTCGCGCTCATTGTGGAGCTGTAAGCATTGTTTCCATTACGATGTTCGTACATGGCGGGCCCCATGGACAAGGGAATGGGCATGGGCATGGGCATGACGGGCATGGCATTGAAGAGGGGCATCATAACAGCATCTAAACCATTGCTGTTGCTGTTGCTGTTGCTGTTGATGATGATGTTGTTGTTGTTGTTGTTGTTGTTGTTGTTGGTGGTGATGATGGCAGTGGTGGCATTGCTGTGGGGTAGGAAATGGGCAGTTGATGCCATGAGGCCTGGAGGGACCGGTGTGGATGCGAACAGCTGATCTGAAACTGACATCGATGATGACGATGATGAAGATGATGAAGATGGAGCATTACCGAGGAGGAGATCGGCTGAGGACAAGGCAGCTAATCCCTGCATACGCTTGAGGTAGAGCCGATACTTCTGGAGATGGCTCGCCACGTTCTCGCGCGTGAGGCCTTCGACGTTCATGAGCTGCATGATGGTCTTCGGAACCGCGCCTTTGATGCCGAGGTGGGCAACTGCATCGACAAAGCGCTTGTGCAGCTGCGGAGTCCACACCAGCCGGGGCCTCTTCAGCGTCCGAGCTGCCGCCATGGAAGCTGCACTGCAGCTGTTGTTGCTGTTGTTGTTGATGATGAAGCTGCCGATGCTGCTACTGTTGTTGTTGCTATTGTTGTTGATGTTGTTGCTATTGTTGTTGATGTTGTTGCTATTGTTGTTGATGTTGTTGCTATTGTTGTTGATGTTGTTGATATTGTTGCTATTGTTGTTGTTGTTGTTGCTGTTGTCGATGATGATGTTGCTAGTCCCTCCGGAAGCATCCACGAGGATCCGATCGGGATCTTCGCTACCCATGTCCTCGTACTGCCCCGAATCTCCGTCCTCGAAATCGCCCATCGGCGGCGGCGGCGGCGTCACCATCATCATCATCATCGTCGTCGTCGTCGTCGCCTCCTTCGATGACGATGAAGACGACAATGGCTGCTGCTGATTGTTGCCGTTCCCGATGCTGTTGCTGTTCAATCCATTCGGATTCAGCTCGGGAACACTGACTGCATAGTACCCACTACTGCCATTGCCATGATGGTGAGGAGGAGGAGGAGGAGGAGGAGGAGGGGGAGGATTGTCGACATTCCTGGTAGTTGTAGAACCGTTGCATCGCAGGGCAAGGAGGGCATTGCCATCTCCGCCCGGCGGAAGAAGCGCGGGTGCAGGAGGAAGCTTCAGGTGCTGCTGCTGCTCTTGATGATGATGATGATGATGAAGAAGAAGATGATGCTGATGCTGATGCTGATGCTGGTGATGGTGATTGTGATGGTGGTGATGGCCGATCCTGAGATCGGATGCCAGGAATCGTTGAGCTGACGACGATGAAGACGACGACGACGACGTTGATGTTGATGATGATGATGATGATGATGATGATGATGATGATGATGATGATGATGATGATGGTGATGGTGATGGTGATGGTGATGATGGTGATGGAAAGCATCTCTGGTTCTTCTTCTGCCTCTCTCCAGCCATGTCCGCGATGCCGCCGCCGATGCTTCCGGAAGGGCATGATGCGGCAGCGCCGGAAGAACGCCGCCGCCAGTCCGAGCGGTATCAGCGCCTGCGTGAGGGGAACAAGCTCATCGAGCTCAGGTAATCCCAAAACCTCTTCTTCTTCTTCTTCTTCTTCTTCTTCTTCTTCCTTCTTCTCTTCTTCTTCTTCTTCTTCCTCTTCTTCCTCTTCTTCCTTGCATACCTCTTCCTTATCCCTTTCCTCCCTTCCTCTTCCATCCTTCTTCATCGATTCGGAGCTCTGTATGTGTCGAGATCCTTCTCCGCACACAAATCTGTGCCTCACTCACTTCCTCCCGTCTACCGCCTCCCCCGCCATGCCATGGCTTGTGCAGACGACAAGGGGAGAGGAAAGAAAAGCCCTAATTTCTGCCGCATTCCTGCTCCTCCGCTTCTTGCTCCAATCCCTCCATAGCTGGGCTTCCTACACATGCGCGGAGGCTTTGGAGCTTGCAGCGATCTGTGTGCTCTTCTGCCCGCCTGTGAGATTCGCGTCGCCCGATGCAGATGCAGATGCAGATCAAGATGCTTGTTCCATTGGATGGGGGCAGCGATGGTGATACCCGAGGCGTGACTGCATTGCCCGCTGATTTTTCCTTCCGGCGTTCGGGATCCGAGGCGGAATGTCTGAGGGAGGATCGCTTCTAGGGTTTAGGGTTTTGGCCCCCCACCCCAAAATGGAAGGAAGGAAGAGCATAGCGCAGCCATTGGAGCTAGCTAGGGTTTTGCCATGCCGCCGGGGAGAAAGAGAGGGGGGAGAGACAGGGACATCGCCCGCAACCGGAAGGAAAAGGAAAGAAGAAGAAGAAGAAGAAGAAGAAGAAGAAGAAGAAGAAGAAGAAGAAGACTCACCTCCGCTTTCTCGCTCTGCTTTTCTGCGTGTCTGTTTTGGGAGAAGATCGATCGATGGAGAGGACGATCTTCCTGCTTCACGGGGGGTGTTTTCTGCTCTGGGTCTTCCTCTTTCTCTTCTCCTTCTTCTTCTTCTTCTTCTTCTTCTTCTTCTTCCTCCTCCTCCTTTCTCCTCTCCTCTGCTCCGATTCTTGCTGTGGATCCCTGGCTATGGCGTTCTTCTACAGTCGCTGCAGCTGCTCGATTTGACCCAAAACGAGGGAGGAATTCCCAGACGGAAGCAGAGCGGAGCGGAGCAGAGCAAACAGACGCCTTCTTCGCCACTCATTTCTTCTTCTTCTTCTTCTTCTTCTTCTTCTTCTTCTGCTTTTGCTTTTGCTTTTGCTTTTGCTTCTTCTTGATGATGATGATGATGATGATGATGATGATGATGATGATGATGATGATGATGATTATGATGATGATGGTCATGATGGGGGTGGTGATGATGATGATGATGGTGATGGTCATGGTGATGATGTTGGTGATGGTGCTGGCGGTGGTGCTGGTGATGGTGGCGGTGATGGTGATGATGGTGGTGATGGTGCTGGTGATGATGGTGATGATGGTGGTGATGGTGCTGGTGGTGGTGATGGTGATGGTGGCGGTGATGGTGATGGTGGCGGTGATGGTGATGGTGGCGGTGGTGGTGATGATGATGATGGTGGCGGTGATGGTGATGATGGTGGTGGTGATGATGATGATGGTGGTGGTGATGATGATGATTGCAGTGGTGGTGGTGATGATGATGGGGCCGATGCTGGTGATGGTGATGATGGTGGCGGCGATGATTCTGCTTCTGTTTCTGCTCCCGCTTTTGCTGCTCCTGCTTCTGCATTCTTGCTTTTGCTCCTGCTTTTGCTTCTGCATCTGCATCTGCATCTGCATCTGCATCTGCTTCTGCTTCCGTCGCTGCTTCTGTTTCTGCTTCTGCTTCTGATGGTGATGATGGTGATCATGGTGACGGTGATGACGACGACAAGGACGACGAGGACGACGATGATGATGGTGATGGCGATGATGATGGTGATGGCGATGATGATCAAGGGGAAGAACTGCTGCGCAGGGGAGAAGCGAAGAAACTGCCTTATTCTAATCACCGAGTTACAGTTTCGGATCGATCGCGCGTTTAGAAAAACAAGCAACAAGCAAGCAATCAAGCGAGCGAGCGAGCGAGCAGATTCGTGCCGCAGTTCCAGCCCCGCATCGTTTCGTCTGTTCTTTCAGTTTCTTCTGTTCTCTCGGTATCGAACGATCATTCTCAGCTGTTCTGTTTCGCGGGGGGGTCCCTGCGTCTTCTGCTCCCTGCATTGGGCCAGTTTCCCAGAATTATTTTTTTTCCCTAGACTTTTTCCCCCTTCTCCTGGGAGGCCCCAGACTGAGGAGATCTGGAGCAGACCGAGCCCGTCTTCTGCATTCATCAGAAACTGCTCTCTCCCTCAAACCCTAAACTGAATTGTTTTCATAATACCACTGCTCTGATTTATCTGTTTTGCTTCGATCTGGGGTTGTGCGCGCTTTCGGCGATTCGGGTTCGGAGCCGTCTTCGATTGCCCCCAATAATATAATCCCACTTTCTCGATCGATCAGAGGATCCCAACTCCTTTTCTCCTTTTGATTTTTAATTTTTTTTTTTTGTGTGCGCCAGAACCGATCCGAATGTATGTCTGCCTGTATGTATGTATATATATATATATATATATATATATATGTATGAACAGATGCTTGATCCAGACATACCGTTGCCGTGTCCAAGACTCAGACAGATGAAATCGAGCCGAGCCGATCTGCTGCTGCTGCTTCTGGATTGGGGATCTTTCGAGCCGAAGATTCTTCGCCCCTTTCTGTTTCGATCGATTCTCCTCTGCCTTTATGATCGAATCGAACTCGCAAGCGATTGTATTAAAAAAAAAAAAACTTAAAAAAAAACTCTGTCTGCTTCTTGATCCCCACCCCCCCGAATCGCACTGTTTCGTTCGTCTGACACTTGCAGAGGAGAGAAATATCTTGATTGTTTTTGCCCTCCTCCATGTGCTTGTGGCCCCAGATAGCGCACTAATCCGTTCTTTCTTTCTTTCTTTCTTTAATTTTTCTATGAGAGCACGTCTTCGGATGCCTCGTTGTTTCCAGAATCGAGCCAACCGAATCGCCATCTTGCTGTGTATTTTTGCTTCTATTTTTTTTTTCAAAACAAAATCATGTGACATGATATCGACAGAGACGTTGAAACCACCGTAATATTGGATAATCTCGATGCGCAATCGGCATCCAAATGTATATAAAAATATATTGTAACACGGATCGGTTCTGAACCAGACACTTCGATATTCTATAATATATATATATATCTATCTATATGGAAAAACTATCAAAATACACCTCACAAATTTACTAATTAGATTTTAACGCCTTCCAAATTTATGAAATTACAGATTAATGCCTAGTTTTCTCTCTCACTGAGAAATTGATGCCCCCGACGATTAATTTGCTAACACCAAACTGATTGGATTCTGAAGTTGCTGGCTTCTGTTAAATCGAATACGATACGGGAAACCGGTTAGTAAGCAACAATAGGAAGCAAGAAGCGATTAATAAACAGCAAGTAGGAAGATTGTGGATCGATGAACATGAGAGGAGATGGATGGAAGCGATTAGTAAGAGAAGGATAGAATCGATTAGCGAGAAGCGATTACGAATTAATCGATTCTATCCTTCTCTTACCAATCGTTTCGATCATGTTCATTGAGTCGGAATCTCAATCCATTAAAAGACTAGGCGTTAATCCATTAAAAGCACACGCGTTAATTTGTAATTTCTAATTTTAGCTGGCGTCACAATGTAAGCAAGAAATCTGTTCCCTGTATCTATGTGCAAATACACGTTTGATTCGAGCAAGTGAAAGCTGTGGCTATCGCCTTAATGCGATCAAACCGATGAGTTGTTGGGTCCGTTCCCCGTAAACCTTTAGTTGGGACCTTTGGGCATTTTTTTTTTCTCTCTCTCTTTGTTCATCCGATGTCGCGATATTTGCGGAAAGGAAAGAAGAAGGAGAATAGAGAGAAGAGAGAGAGAGAGAGAGAAAGGATAACTCTCTGCATTCGGATCGAATCCATCGCCAGCTTCTGCACAAGTCTGGAAAAGATCGATCGATCAGTCGATGGATCGACCAATCGATGGATCGACTGATCGATCGATCGAATCATACGTGCGCACGATGCAAAGCAAGCAAGCAGATCATCAGCAGTGGCCCTTTTCCTTTTAAAGCCTGAAGGTAGGCAAGCAGGCAGGTAGCGGAAATTTTTTTTTTTTAGAAAACAAAACGGAACGGAACAGAACAGAACAGAACAGACAAGAGAAGAACGAAAGAAAGAAAGAAAGAAAGAAAAGAAAAAAGGTCTGAGCATGTGGGGATTCTTCCGCAGGATCGAAACGTACGATCGATCGGATCGGATCGGATCGGATCGGATCATGAACATGCACATCTAGCGAGTATATACAACATAATACAGACGGATCGATGAGCGGGTCGATCCACCACGTGATCGATCATATATGCTTTTTGAATGGCTGACAATTCACCTGTCTGTATAGTATACTGTATAATATCGATCTGCGCAGTAGGACCCGATCGTTGGTGGCGGGTTTTTAAAACGCGGTTTTTGTTGTTTTTTTTTTTTTGCGCTGCTTACCTGTCAAGAAAAGAACTTCTATCATTTGTGAGCAGAATCTTGGCCACCACAAGAGGATGGAGAGAGGAAAGGGGCAGTATATGACATCTGGGCCTCGTACAGAAGAAGACAGACAGTATCCGAATGCCAGATCTGCTAACACAAATCTTTCTTCTGCTTCTGCTTCTGTTTCTGCTTCTGCTTCTGCTTCTGCTTCCATTGGTATTTTTTTTTCATAAGGAAGATACCACCATTGACTAATCTCTAATAATGGTGTGCTTCACTGTCCCCTTGATCTAACCAACTTTGGCTTCCTCCTGTTCCTTTCTTGCCGCTTAATCCGATCGGCTTTTTTTTTTCTTTTCTTTTTTTTCGCTCGATTCTCTGGCGCTTCATCTCGCCTACACTTGCTACACACAAAGTCAAAAACCTAACCTAGTCCTTTCCCCATTTTCCATTCTCATTTCTTTTTCAAATCACCACTACAAGTCTTTCTTTGCAGATCTGCGAGATTCCGACGCCATAGCCTCATCGCTTCAGTTCCAGAGAGCTCCTCAGCTTTTCCTGACGATTGGCATCGAGGTGCCAAAGAAGATTGCTTTTGTACCACATATAGCAAGGAAATGGTTAGAAACGCAATCCACGTGGAGCCGATCATATATCAAAACGCTTTGAGCATCAGTCGATATACACAACCATATAAGAATATCTAGCCAAAAAAACCTGCATTTGTCTTCTAAATCCACCCAAATATGGCTATGGCTATAGATGATGCCAAAAAGAGCATAATTCTATGCAGATGCACATTGATCACAAAGACAACCATCTCTGAAGCTGGAACACAAGGAAAAAGAAAAACAAAGACCAACGAAATCTATCAAAGATGCAATACAAAACAAATTGCCAAAGTAACAAAATTAAGAAGAAGCAGAGATGGTGTCCCATGACAGAACCATGCTGTTTTTCTGTTTACATATGCTGTATATATATATATATATATAATCTATGCTACTCATATTAGTACAAGAATCGTGCAAGAGATTCACTGTATAATACAACAGCATACATTCTATATACGTAAATAAGTATTTTCCAATACAACAAAGAATCTTTAACCTCGCCAGCCGCTCAAATCAGCTTTTTTATCTGTTAAAACTACAAATTTTTCGGGAAACAATATTAGGAGACCAATCAGTCTACTGGGTTTTACAAATAATCATACACCTATCTGCGGAAATGGTTGGCTTCATGTAACACAAAAGCATCCGACCTTCTACATATCTTTGCAACTGTCTCGGTACATAACATGTATCACGAACCAGGAAAAAATTCATCCTCCAACAGGCAAAACAACTTACTCTCAGGACTAGGAGGATATATTATATATGATCGGTTTACCTAGTTAAAAAGCATTCCATGAATCTGTGCTGTGTCTCGGTGTCTCATCAAATGCTGTGAAGCCTCTTGACTGCCCAGCGGCCGCATTGTTGAAAGAATCAAACCTTGAAAAACTGTCCATTGTCGTAGTACTGCTGAATGAATCAAAACGAAGAAATTTGTCGTGGTTTAGCCCTTGGCCCTGTGAGGCAATGTTATTATGAAGAGGTGTACTAGGTAACGAATCATCAAAAAATCCCTGGGCAGAGGGGAATCGGTTGAACGAGGAGTTGTTAAGAGGCGTGCTTGGAACAGAGTTATCAAAAAACACGGATGTTTCTTTCGTGCGTATAGGTCCAAATGATGGAAAATCTTCTTGAAGCTTATTTCTTTGCCCAGAACTTGATAATCTATCGAATGGATCAGTATATCCAAAGGTGGCATCTGCAGAGTTCTTGTCAAATGCAAAGGCTGACTTTTCAGAAACCTGCATCCCAATAGCAGTTGGTGAAGGAATTCAAAGCAGAAACAAGGAAAATTATACTTCTTGATCTTAACATTTTCTTAAAGATCTCTCGTCGACCATCTCTGAAACATCATCCTAGTATTAAACAATTATTGATATGCATGGAAAATACCTCAGTTGTTGAAGAAACATCAGTCCTACTCCAAGAATCATTCGAATCGGTATCATCACTCCTATGGTGACTAAATGCAGAAGCCCAATCACCTCCATTTACAGTAAAAGCATCGCTCTCTGAAGCTTCTTCATTTCTATTACAGGAAATAAGAGGAAAAACAGTTTTGAGTATGGTTTCTCCGAAAACAGACTCTTTGGAAGAAATCAACATCCCAAATAAATGTTGGATTGAGGTAAACATACATACACAAACATAAACACATATAGATGCATGAAACGAAATACAGTGTACCTCTCTAACTCTGTTTCTGTGGTGAAGATGCCAGATTCGGAGTGTCCTGGATGAGAGGGAAATTCTTCCTTTGGACTAGCATCGCCATTTGTGCTCAAATTATCCTGGTCTGGTGCCTGCTTTTTATTAGGTGTACTCTCTTCTTTTTGTACTTCCGTGTCCACTGTGGAAGAATGGCGCTCATCGCTATGTTGGGCATCCTCCTCGTCCCAAGCTGCTGGAGCTTTCGGCTTAGCTGCATCACTTCCAGCAGTTCCTTCCTCCGTAAATTCTTGAACATATGTGAACCCTGAGTGGTGGCCAAAAAATCAATGAAAGATGTGACACGTATTTGTGTTCTTGTATCAACTCTTTAAGGGCCAATTTCCCGTAATATTGCATACACAAAAACATACCTTCATCTTCAAACTTGTCCCAGTCCTCATCCCACTGTGCCGCATTTTCTTGCATCCCTGGTTGCCATCCTGAAAGCACAGAAAGATGTAAAACCCTGCATGGATATTATTTACTGAACTGAACTTCAGAGTGAGGCCTCTAAAAACTAACCATAAGGTAGCTCAAGAAGACGTGTTGGCTTGATTTTTAAACCAAACTGTTTACATTTCGCATTTAATGCTTTTGTTAACTCATCCAAATCATTGTGTAGCCTGTCTGCACGAGCCTGCAAACACAACACTATCAATTTTGTTACTAAATTTTACAAGGCTAGTAGACAAGCCCAGTGCATGCATACTAATACAGTAAAATCCGTCTCAGAAAGCTTACTCCACAAATACGACAATCAATATTCTCAAAAACGTATGGTTGCTTCATCAAAGACCCCATACAAAGTAGAGGCAGACAGTGCCAAAGAATTCCACCTGAAGTAAAGCATTGGTATCGCCACTCTGCTCCATCCTAATTATTGCATTGTAAAGTTCTGACCTCCTCTCCTGGTAACGACTGAGAATTAGAAATCAACAATGAATGATGGGCTAAACATCATGCCACTTGATTACCTGAATATCACGGAAGGCTGCCTCATCAGCAAGCAGCCGTGATTGTGATTCTCCTGCTTGTTTAAATTTTTCCTCATAACGCTGCACCAAAGATTCAACCTGAAAAGCAACGCTGTTGAGAGCATGGAACCATCTAAGAGTTCCCTATTGGATTATAAATAGCTAATGAGCATAAGTACTTTCATACAATCACTTAACATCATAAACAGTGTGATCTAATACGCGAAAAACTGAATCAGCTGCACTCGAAACAAATCAAATCAAAAGACAATGGCAACCACTCAGACAAACATGAGGACTACCAATGTGTTTTGACGTACACAGGGTCAGCTTTCAGGCTAAAAGCATACAAAGCTACCTTTATTGACTTCATAGAAACAAAACTTTGAATGGGAAGTTCCTTATCAATTTAACAGATTATCCACAATTTTGCTTTTTAAAAAATTACCTACCTCCCGTTTATCGGCTGATGCACGCTCAGTGATTTCTGCAAGTCGATTGTCACATCTTGTCTTGAAAAGTACCTGAATCAGTAGGAATGGGTTTAGTACCTGAAAAGCATCTGTGGCATACATATGTTCTGATGGAGCTTTATTTGCATACATCTGATGCCATAACATAATGTATCGGCTCTAATACATAATGTATCGGCTCTAATACAACGTCTGCGTCATAACATAATGCCCTGTCTTTTTAGGGCGTTGTATTAGAGAGGGCGTTGTTGTAATAGAGAGAGTAATAAATACGAAGTAAATTAAACAGATGAAAAGAAAAAAAAAATATAGAAGGTAAAGGAAGGGCGTTATATTAGGAAGGGGGTTGACATATATATAACACCCTGTCAATTCACTGTGTTCTAATAGAGAGGGCGCTCTATTAGAGAGGGCTTTCTATTCGAGCAGATACATTATATGTCACAGAAAAACAGAATTGAGATTGAAAAATTACAAACGGGGAACACATTAGTAGACTAGTAGCATGGAGAATAATTAGAAACATTTTTCACCTCTTCTCTTAAGCAAAAGTGGATAAGCTATATTTCATATTGAAAGCTGCATCTAAGAAGTATCCATGTTCTGACTTGGTGCTTTTACTTTTATACATATGCATGAAGATTGATGGAAATGGGATGAGGTTAAAAGAAATCATACAATTTCTTGCATCTTTGAACGGTAGAATTCCAGTTTTTCTTTTGAATCCATAATTGAGTTCTCCAATTCCTGAACCTAAAAAACAATGATGGACACCAACGAGTGTGTTTTTATACAATATACCACAATTTAGGAACTTATACACAAACGAGTTAACTGAAACTTTTTACGTTTATAGCCTGGCATGTTAGTGGCAACAACAATCAACTACGGTTACCATTTATAAACTTGGAAGGAAATATTTATAAAATATGGGTCACTATTGCAAACATGTTCCCTTAGTTGTCATTAATACACTTACAAAAGACAAGCTCAATGTGATTAATTTTCCTTTAATCACACTAATATTTCGAAGTAAACAATGCTAGTTACATAATCTATTAAAAAGGTGCACACATGATATCAAATATTGCTAGAATAAGAAGAAAGAACCTGTAAAAGTTCATGAGATTTCAAGATAGAACTCGAGAAGTGGTTATTGAATTTTCTAAAGCTAGCTAAATGTAAAAGAGGTGCCTATTGAATTTTTCGTCCAAGTAAACACGCGTAAACTCCAGCAGGATAAATCTTTAAAGAGGGCCTGTACGAAAGTATAGCTACATAGAGTACTGCAAAATATTTCTCTTTCTAACATAACGCAGACAAAACGACATCTAAGAGACTTTCATTTAAGACCTACAAATGCCTGCTTTTTTTTAAGAATGTGAATATCAGGTGCCTGTTCTTCCTAAGAACATACACCACTGCACAGCACTTTAGAAACAAGAAAACTTCTAGGTGTACAAGGATATACCATATATTTACTTTTTATTTCTCCTCATCACACATCCTAATTTTTGCATTTTATCGTTCTATGACTTTACAGAAAATGAATAAATTATTGGACATTTGCAATATTACCTTTTTCTCAGCATCTACCGCTTCCTGATGCTTAGTTTGAAGAGTTAATTGGTCATCAGCAGATAGCTGATTGACGTTATGCATTTCCAAAACAGGTGCCCTAGATTTTTGTGACCCATGACCATATGCATCTCTAGCTGGAGTTGGCACAGGGGGTCGAACTGATGCTTGTTCTTGTTGTACAAGACTACGAGGCTGTTGAAAGGGTTGGCCATGAATGACTGGGCGGAGTGGCAATGCAGAACCAGTAGATTGAAGCACACCTGAAATAATGCATGCAATTTAAACAAATTTATCCAGAAACCATCAACAGAAAGTACCCAAGTTTTGCTTTCATCTCCAAATGCGCCACAACTTCTGTTATTTCCTCAATAGTAGCCAGATAAGAGAGAACGGGGATGAATCGACACACAACTGCACTAATATGCAATAAGAAATAAGGGTATGAGCTAGAACTGTAGTTGCTCAAACAGAACACACATCACAAAAGGCTGTGAGACAAGGGTCTGAGTGAAGGAAAAAGAGAAACTAATGAAAACACAGCATCTGGGAAAACATAGAAAAACTCAGGGTAGTATGAATCATTTTCCCATTGACAAATAATTGAAAACTCATTTTCCTTGTTTAAACCATACTTAAAGAAGAACAGGGTAATCATACTGGGATTCTGCTGCCAAGACGAGGCATTATAGCTTGTGGACTTCTGAGCAGCTGCAATCTGAGCTTCCGAGACACGCAATGCTTTAATGCCCGATTCATCGAAAAAAAGTACAGGATTTATTGATAAGGGTAACGCTCGACCCTCGCGATGCCGTTCCATGAGATAAAGTGCCATACAGAACTCACGCAGAGACAGCATACTATCACGATCTTGATCAGACAAGTCCCAAATCTGCTTCAGGACCTCTGCAACAGAATGAAACGTCAAGTTATTGATGACATCTATTTCTCAGAGTGCCTTCATTTTGATCAATGTGTACATTAAAAAAACATTAAGAAACCAACCTCGAGGAAGGCGCCAACTAAGAAAAAGGTCCCGGGCCTGAATTCCGCTAATTTTCCCATCCTTGTCAGTATCAACTTCTGAAAGTATCTTTGCATATCGCCTTATAATGAGATCGGTGAGCTTGGGCCATGTCCTTGTTTCATCGGTTCCACTGCCAAAACCCTGTTCTTGCTGGCCAGTGTGAATGGGTACAGATTGGAGTGATCTAGTTCTAGCAATTGGTGCAGCCACAGGAAAAGTTGTTGATGAGGGATCTGGCCGGACAGTTGTTTGCACTCCCTTTGCATTAAACGTCTGGTTACCCATTGAAACTGGCTCAGACGCCCGTGGTGATGAAGGAATTGATGATGCCTTGGCTGGAACCGCTGTAAAAACATCTCCCCCAAACAGATCCAGCTGTGCATTCTTTGGAGAAGTAGCAGAATGAGCTGCTTCAACTTGATATGAGGAACTAACAGGAAGTGTGTCTTGCAAGTTCGAAGATACTTTTCCAAACAAACTTGAAGGTTGTCCGATAAGATTTGTAGCGGAAGAAGCTGGCCCAGACCATGATGATGACTTCGTGGTGGGCCAATCAGTTGAGCTTGTAGCTATAGCTCCATTGATAGGTGTAGCTGTAAATGTAGATGAAAGAACAGGTGTAGGTGGAAGTGTGGGTGGAAACATAGGCATATGAGAAGCTGTAGCTGCACCTGTAGGTGTCTTAGGAAAGGGAGAGGAAGCTACAGAAGGTTGAATAGGGGAAGGTTGTGCTAGGGGTACATTAGGTCGGACAACGTTCATAGGGCCAGCAGGATATTGAATCTGAGGGGCAGGGATTTGTAATGCAGCAGGACCATTCAATGCCTTTGCCACGAGGACTGGTGTTAATTCACGGCCAGTTTGCGCCACAGTGACAAGTTTAAGTGCATTATAAAACTCCTCTCTTGAGAGAGACCCAGTTTGTCCTTTGTCCGCATATTGCCAAATCTGCAAGCCAATGACAAAGAGAGTAAATTCTTTTATGCCTACGAAAATAGAAGTCCTTCTGTTCAATCAAACAAAGTTGCTCATTCATAAGGCTTTTAATAGTAGATACATGATCTGCTTATCCAATTCCGTCACAGAAAACCTGCATTCATGCACCATGTAAGCTCGTTTGCATGTTCACGAAAAGATACAAATTCTCTTTTAACAGCTCCACCATAACAAACAGAAGTCCTCATTCATGAGTCCTCTTCCAAACTGATAAACTATTTGCTTTTTTGTTCACGCAGTTCAGTTACAGAAAACATCTTCTTTCATGCATCATGCAGGGTTGTTTGCATATTAACAAGAGATACTTTCAATAGTTCAATCTTCCATGTTATTCTGTTTACTTCATTCGTTTATAACAAACTCCTCTCTTCCTTGCACATCAAAAGTTCTCTTTGACACATGAATAGACTCTTCTTTCTGTTTTATCCAGCTCAGTCACAATGAAAACCAAGACTTTCAACCACCTTAGAATTTATCTTGCATATCCAGTTTTCTGTAACAATATATTCGTTCTCTCTTTCCCTTTTTACACACTTTGGAGCGAAGAGACTTGGATTTTTCATTACGTCTCGTCCCAAGACCTTGAAGTTCTCCTTTCCTATAATCAAGGGACCATGAGGATCTCCTTCCATATAGTCAAGAGATCTTGAAGTTTCCTTTCGACTAATAATCAAGAAAGTTCGAAGTTCTCACTCAATAGACAGTTTGAAATTCTCTTTCAGCACAGTAGTCAAGACAACTTGAAGTTCTCTTCCCGTAAAATGGTCAAGGCACTTTCAGACTCTCATTACATACACTACAAAAGAAACCTTCCCAAGTTCTTTTTCCATAAAATAGTCAAGAAACCTTCGAGTTCTATCCGCATACAGTAGGAAAAAAAAGGGACGTTATCTTTCGCTCGTAATCGAGCTCATATCGTTTGCAAACTTATGAGCTAAACGCATCAAAAAGGCACAGCTGACTATGGTTTCTTCGAGGATGAGTTCGATCATAATCTTGAGATGAGCCCCTACAGGAGAAAGCTAAAAAAAGGGACTGTGTCTTTCCCTTGTAATCGAGCTCATATCGTTTCCAAACTTACGAGCTAAGCGCATCAGAAAGACACAGATGACTATGGTTTCTTCGAGGATGAGTTCGATCATAATCTTCGGAGGAACCCGGACAGGAGAAAAGCTGTTTTCGAGCAGATCATCAGTGGCATCCATGACAGATGCAACAAATTTAGGCATTTCCTGTTCATCTTGAAGTCAGAGGAGAACGAGCAGAACCAGAGAGGGGAGGAGAGAGGAGAGGAATACCCGGGCTAGGACATCGCGCGAGAGATTGGCTCCTTGGAAGAAAGAAACGGCTTCTTGGCCACTGATCCGGCCGTCGCCATCGGCATCTGCGCGCCTGAAGTAAGCTTCGAAGAGATCAGGCGAGGAAGCCATGTCGAGAAGGGGAAACGGCGGCGAAGGCGTTGATCCTGGCGATGGAAAGGAGCGATGGCGAGCATCAGAAGAAAATACACAGAGAGCGAAAGAAGAAGAAGAAGAAGAAGAAGAAGAAGACGACGCAGAAAGAAAAAAAAAAAAGAGCGAATGAAAAATGAACAAATTAAAATAAAAAACAAAAAGAAAGAAAAAGGGAAAAAAAAAGAAAATGGGAAAAAAAAGACAATATTAAATACGAACAAAAAAGGATTATTGTTAATATTAAGAAAATAAAACCGATTTTCAAATTAATGAAATAATATGCGGCGGGGACCAAAAAACGAACAAAGGAAATTGAAAAGGAAATGAATAAAAAATATAGAAAATATTTATAAAGAAATCGAGAAAAGAAATTAATATAAAATATAAAATATTTATTTTAAAATGCGAAAAAGGAAAATTAATAAAATTATATATATAATTAAAAAAATGTTGATGAGGAAATCGAGCAGAATTTTTAATTAAATAAATATATCGAAACCGGAAAATAAAAGCCGGACGTAAAAGGAAAGCGAAACAAATTAAAAGGGAAAGTGAAATAAATCCGAAAATAATTTAAAATAGACCCACGGAAAATAATAAAAGGGGGGATTAAAAAATAAACTTTTTATTTCTGTGAATTTCATAAATAAAACAGAAGCAAAATAATAAAAACAGACGAGTAGAACAGAAATGCACTTTAAATACATAACTGAAAAATAGGCAGAAAAAGGAATTAAAATAAATAAATAGGAAATATATTTTTTATTTTATTTAAAAAGACAAATGAAAGGAGTTTGTTTTTTGGGTGAATTATAAAAAACAAAAAAGGAGGTCCTTGTGCTCTCAATAAGTAAACAGATGGAAAAACAAAAAGAAGGAAAATCAGAATTTTAAATAACATATTAATAAGAAGGGAAGAAACTAGTTTGGATTGTTTTTGACTAAAAACACAGTAAAAAACAAAAGAAGGAAAATCAGAATTTAAAAAAAAATATTAATAAGAAGGGAAGAAAATAGTTTGGATTTTGTTTTCACTAAAAACAAAGTAAACAAATAAAAAGAGTTGCAAGGTTTTTATATAGTTTTTTCCCCTTGCTTTTTTCCTGCTTTTTTTGACCCAAAAATATGCTCTTGGGCACTTTAGGGTTGAAGTTGAGAGGGATCATATATTGTCTTTGTCTTTGCTTGATTCAGTTGCTGCTTCTCCATCTGACTCCTGGTTCAACCTGCAATCAAAACCTCGATCGACAAACAGATCATACTTGTCGTGTTACGGAGACCAGAGTTTCTTTTTTTTTTTTTTTTCTGAGACTGAATCGGACCGTTGTACAATGGAGCGATGCCCGGGTTTTCGTTTCTGCCGCTTTCCGAGTGCTGATCAGCTCTGATTCCTTTCCGAGTGCCCCGTCATCGGTTATAAAAGGATGCCAAAAGGCTCCATCGACGTTTAGGGTGCATTAACCAGCTGCATCTGCTAACTTTACAAGGGATATATATATATACACAAAATTTAGCCACTATTGGCGAGAGTTCTCCTTCTGTTAAGTTATGTATACTGCTGTATGACAGATGGACGTTCCGATCTCGCTTCTGTTAGTTTGGAACTGCTATGCTCCTTTGTAAACAACAGGGTGAGGTTTGGATCTCACTTCTAAGCGCTCATTGGTTGTAATTCGTGGAGATTGGTCTACGATACATTCGTGGAGATAGGTCTACGACAGATTGGATCTCGCTTCTGAGCTTCTGTCACTTCTGAGCTACTATATGCTACTGGCATCACCAGATACAATAGCGATTAAGGAGAGAGATGATTCTCTCTTAGGGAGATTGTTCAACATGGACCAAGAGGTGATCGAAGCACGGCATAGTTGGTTCAAATTCGATAGAAGCAGGATTTGCAGCTTGGGTTTCAGGTAAATCTGATTTACCCACTTACAGTCACACTTGTCGTGTGATCTCATTCACGCACTCTAACTCGAAGTCCTGTTCTCGCACGCATGAGCCATAGTAAGATTGTATAGAGCATTAATATTAGGCCATGTTTTTCATTATTTCGATGGTCAACGAGGGTGTATAGTCCATTTATCAGAAAGGGTTGTAAACAAAGCACCGCCATACATGCACGAGGGTTTTTGAATCATACTTTCTAAACTATTCCCTCAAGTAAGGTTTTCCATTTATGATTCCTGATATACATAAAATAGGGAATCCTCTCGATCTGAATACATGTAGAGATATAGTTATTGGCCATTTGCTAGCTGAATTATATGGATTAGTCATTGAAGTATATCTTAGTAGCTTCATATGGAGTGATCGGGTTTTCAAGCATTTAAACACGCTAGCTTTAGATGTTTAAGCTTCTCCAACTATCAACCATATTTGAAGTCATACTTAGATGCTTAATTGAAAATTGATAAAACAAGAACTTGCAAGTATTAATCAATTTACTTACTTTTCACATTTAGAAAACTTTCGATGCAATGCCTGGAAAATACATTACTTTCCAATCTTCAAATAATGGATGTTTAAACGATTTGATGCATTGATACTTCATGTGATCAAGCCTTTTGGCATGTACAATGTCATTTAGGAATATACTAAGTGATATAATGATATAATTGACATTAGATAAGGTGATTGCTTATCACAAAGTTGATTTGTGGCATTAAAAATGAATTTGTGAGATGATTCATTTTATAGGAGAAGGTAGCAATCAAGTAGCAACATTTTGCTAACCTTTATGGGCAAAGTAATACTAGCATATATCACACTTTTTTACATTTTTGCTCATCTATCCTTGCACACCGATTTCCGTATTGTGTATGAAGTAGACTAGAACAATGTCGCTTATAGTTGAATTAAGAGATATCGTCACAGTGTTACCTCTACTTAGGAATACTTGAGTTCTCAGATGTTGCAGTTGCAACTAAACTGAATTTGGTATTACGATTTCGAATTAGATACCGGTTGTATTCTAAACTGCATCCAAACTTTGTAATATATATTGGGTCGCACCCAGATAGCTGCGTCTAAACACGAAAATGCAGCTAATCCTTATTTTGGGGATTCAATATCTATAGTACTTGCATCACCTTATAATTTCTGTCTTTAAATATTGCATTTAAATGGTACACAATGGTTAATATCGAGAGTGCCTCCACTATATGCAACTGTTATATGTGTGACTATTGACGATCGTTGCAATATCCTGAGCTACAACTTAGCACAACAAAACCATGTGTTTTTCGTATGCGCTAGTTTGTGTCTATTAATTCTAGGGCAGATTCGGTTAAATGTGGTGCCTTTGAGTCAATCTTGCATTTTGTAATGATCCGTATTCATCTATGGCCCTAATGCAAGCTTGATCACTGAAATTATTCTCGAGTTTTGAGAGAGTTAAGGATTCAAATATAGGTTGGATATAAAATAGAAGCGATCCCAGCATTCTTCATTTTATGATTCTAATCATCACCGATCACTCATGCAAACCTTATATAATAAATGGAAAACAATAGAACTCATATCATCGTGGATACTAGAGAAGTTAATTGTAAGAGATTAACAACAATATCAATGGATATAATCAATATTGTTGCTGGGATAAATATGCACATAACATTGATCACCTAATTACCAAAACTCCATGATCATTGAAGCTTTATATTTAAGCATACAACAAACTTAGAATTTTTTGCTTTAATTTACACAACCGAAGCAAAGATAATTGTTGATTAAAAACAATTTATGCATATTGATTCTCACAGGACTTGGGCGATATAACTGAGCTTAACATCTAATATCTTCACTGTCTTCTCGATTCGACTTTGAAGGAAATCATAATTAAGCTGGGATCACCCAAACTTGCCATTAAATTTCTGTTTAATAGCATTGTATAGGCTCTTTAATCCTTACTAGGATGATTTACAAGCATTGTAAAGCATTATATTTTTAGTGCAGTAATTGATCACTGCAAGTATATCGAAAATACTTTTGTAGAAAAGATGTATATTGTAGGTGTATCACAATTAACCTAGTCTCTTCTTATGCTATATTTCAGAGACTATAATTAAATATACAGCTCTTAGTGCACTAATTCACTCGGCCCACCATACTATGCAGAATATGTTGTGTAAAATGCAGACATTGATTTAACTTGATAGGATATTCTATCACAATTAACGCAATGAACACAATGAACACAATCGATTCAAACTCTTGCCATCAGCAAAATCTACATATAATTAAACATAAATCGGTGCACTGTCACTAAAGTCTTCATCACCAAGTGGCTACAGCTTATACTCTAGAATGCGATGTTGGCATTTCCCTTGCCATTCAGGTTCATCATATTCAGCAATGCAATTCAAGGACGCAATCTCAACTTTTAATAACCATTTAATTAGCATATCAAGTCATATCAACCTTGGAATGTTGAACGAGCGACATCAAGATACACAATTTGCTTGAACACAATTGAGATACCAACAAGGTATGATATGCTTCCTTGAGATTATGTGTAACTATAATCTCCGAATTAGACAATGGAATACCTCCTGAAAGCTTTCAACTGAATTAGACCTAACAATAAGAGGGAGAAGTAGATGCTATTGTGGTTGAATACTGCAACGATGACAATACACTCAACCAATCGTTCCACACAATCAAAGACTAGTCGAAACTTGAAACATTCCCTGATTTGAGCTTTTGCAGACAGGATGGGAAGTACGTACAATCTAATGTCATGTCCGCCAGAATGCAAAAATAATGGCATCTGCAGCAATAGAGAGACTGCAGCTGATTAACCTCTTTGTCAGCTGGCTTGCTTGCTGGTGATGAATAATATGTACACAGTCTTAAAGACCTGGCAATTATTAATGCCTTTTGATGTTACAAAATATTGGTAATAGTGTCGATTATCCATGGGCTCGTGGAGATGATAATTGCCGGCTTGTATATTTATATTGATTGTGCAGGAGTACAGGCACTTTCCCTTTCTTCACTAGCTCCATTGTACATGTAGATGCTACAAACTGCAGCACTGATCATCACTATCACCATCATGATCATGATCATGATCATCATACCATCTGATGTTGAGCATGAAGCCGAGCATGTTTTGGAAAACCATTTCTCAGATTCTTGAACGCGCTCGAAAATTGCCCACCAAATTGCCCACCAAATTTGCGAGATGAAAATCTGAAATTAGAGGAAACTAACCTTATTAGATTATGCATATTCATGATCATATATAGATAAAATATCACCAAACATTTTTTTTTCCTACTCTACAGCAGGTGTAATCCCAGAGGCTGAGAAATCCGAATCAATATATAGACAGACAAGCAAAAAATTACTGCCATCAAACTAAGCAAAAAATTAGACAAGCAAAGAAATGAAATGGTTGAAACTAAAACAAAAAGGAATGAGTTATTCAATGCCAATAATCACCTATTCCCTGACGCACTCTTCCAAATCCCTTGACTACACAGACTTGCATATCACGACCATAGAAATACGCATGATTCTAATACACATCCATATATTATCCAAATCTAAGTATTATTATAAGACTTTATTCCAATATCTTGATATAACATCGCTCAAGGGATAAATTTAATATGAAATTTGTTGAATCATCTTAGAGAATGGATTTTACAAACCGCTACCAATTATTACGTCTAGTTGAGCAGCTAGTGGGCAAATCAATATCAATCTCACCATTACAAGGATAGATTCAAACCCAAAGAAAGAGAGAAAATTTAGATTTACTTTCTCTATGACCCTAGAATCTCCGAGTGACGAAAAACCATATACTTTTGGATGAGTGTCCCTTCAACGTTTACAAAACATTTATACTATTGCTTTCCCCACACCCTAGGAGACATGAAATTAATAATCTGTATGTCGATATGATTGCATCTAACTATAATGTAAAACACACGGAACTTGCAATATTTAATATAAAATACACATGTCCGAAAGTTTTTGAGAAGCGCACCTGCAACCCACTAGTGCATTTGGGCCCATCCACAGATTCAGCTTCGAAACCCTCGAAATAGTCTATTCAATTGATCACTCTCAAATCTAGTGTTGAGAATATTTTATGAAAAAACCCATATCCCAGTATATGTTTTTCTGGAGAAAAAGCACCAACTGTCCGCGTCTCATGCACAAACTACTAACCACTACAACGTTGGCTCGTTTGTATATCCGTCACTAGAAAAACAATTTAAACATCTCCAAAATCAAAATTAATAAGCAAAACTGGGATGACCTCGACGGGATTAGCAGTGTAGAGAATATTTTATAAAAAAAACCCACATCCAAGTATATGTTTTTTTTGAGGAAAAAAACCGACAGTCCGCGTTTCATGCACAAACTACTAAACTCTACAACGTTTGCTCGTTAGTATATCCGTCACTAGAAAAACAATTACCACATCTTCAAAATCAAAATTAATAAGATGGACTGAGATGATCTCGACGGGATTAGCACATCCATATAATTGACAAAATATTCATTATCAGAAACTTCCTTGTTTGCTTCTAGTTTCCTTCTATCGGATACTAGTTTGTCACTCGTTTATCGTTTATATATTACTTTATGAAAACAGATATTGTATTCACACTTTCTGAAGTTCAATTATATTACTTGAATATTGGATTTGTTTTAGTGAAGGATGTTTTTCTTACTATAAGTAGTTCAGCATGTTTTTAATTCTATTCTTATAACATGCAAATCTTTTCAATTTTGTAATCCAACCAGGTTTTATCATATTAGCTGTTTTTAAGAAGCGTTCTTAATCAGCACCAACATCAGAAGTAAGAAATAAGATTACCAAAATGCGGCATGAGGATAGACTGCATTAACGGTATAATAATAATAGGCTAATAATAATGGATAGCTAGGCTAAACTAGTGGCGTTCATTATTAAATTAAGTAGAACACTACGATGGATTAATTTGACTAGTTTTCGGGAAGATGTGATTGACTGGAGGAGGATCAGCGAAACTTGCAGTGAACTTCTTATGATTAACTAGGGAGTAATTATAGAGCATGGTATGAATGTACATTAGTAACAAACGAGCAGCCAAATTAGTAACAGATATCCGCCAGAATTATGACGGTAGAGTCGATTTCCGAGATTATCATTAACAAGGATAGGTATCAGCAGCTACTAGAAAATAAAACATATTATCATCAGCAGGATTAATGTTGAGGTTTACATTAATAGATTCAGGAAAAGATCAGAAATGAGAACAAAGATGAATAGTGAGGTAATTGAAAAAATATGGGATGAGCTTATAAGGGAGGGCTTAAGATCTTAGAAGGGATTAACTACTGTAAGGGAAAGCAGAAGTAATCTGGAGGTAATTACCGGGGGGTGATTAGAGATGGGTTAATGAGGTTATACGTACATAGGGTGGGATTAGTGGGGTGATTAGGGCAGGTTGTAATTAGGACCTGCATGGCCCTCTGCATGCCAGCTGTGGAAGCTATATCTGGGGCCAATCATAACCTGCCAGGTGGCATGCAGGGAGCCAGGCAAATCATCCTTACCCGTTAATCCACCCGCACCTCCACATTAAGTGCACTTAATTAAGCTGCAATAGTTAGTATTAATTAGTGCAGATCGGGTCGATTTGCACATACACAAAACCCTTAACTACCTCCAGTATGCATTAACTTTCTATATAATGAAAAGCTTAAGCTTACTAATGGTGTCAATGTAATCATTGCTGACCACCATTATAATAGATACGATCACATCACCCATAGTACATCCAGTATTATACACCACTTAGAGTAATTAAGCTTAATCTTGCTAATGGTGTCAATAATGCTGACCGCCATACTGTAATTACTCCCTAATCGCATCACTAATTATCCCAACGGCCCGAGATTGAATTTGCCAGCGCATTGATGAGATATTGATGTAGTTGAAAACTGTAAACACCATGTCCGGGCCCTTTCTAATTGAGCTTCTTCTTCTTCTCCTTCTCCTTCTCCTTCTTCTTCCGCTTCTTCTTCTTCTTCTTCTTCTTCTTCCTGCAAGGTTCGACTCTAGCACGAGCTTTCAAAAACCCTAAGCTCGATACAAATCAGAGATGGACGCAGGTAATGATATGCTTCTACGGATCAGGATAATGATCTAGTGATGAGCCGGCGGCCAGGAGCGTTAAGGCGCTGAACCAAAACCTGCACCTTCTGCTAGCTGCACTATACTATACCCATGCCCTTCTGCAGCTGGATTGATGCACTAAACACAAGATGTATGTAGCAGAAGACTGGCTCTGATGATGAGTTGGGCAGCCAGTGGGCGATCACTAGGAACACATCTAATCTGCACACAAATCAGGCAGGTACAATTACAGTATTAGCACAGCGATTGGCTCTATTACAACTACGCTAATGACAATGATCTGAGTCTACTGAAGCAAAGAGCACAGCGATTGGCTCTGTTATCACTATGCTGATGACAATGATCTGAGTCTACTGAAGCAATCACAGTACATGGCCATGGCACACACAGCTCTCTCGGATCACTACTAGTCTCTCCCTCGCAATGACTCTAACAAGAACAATGAATTGAGCTGATCTAACACCTTTCTCCGCCCCCTAACACTCCTTTTTATATGTTCAAGGGTAAAAGGATTTGTGTAACTAATCCCACACACCTTCCTCTAGTTACCACCCCAGTACACACACCTTTAGTTACTTGTTTCCCATCCTTTCTTCTGATCTCTACTTTTTCTCGCCATAGTTTTCTCTTTTCGTGTCTGGAGTACCATGAGCATGGCCTAATATCCGGCCCCATCTTCCCCTTTTTACACTTCTACCAAGAGCCAATATGATGGCCTGATCTCGACGTAGCTAGCTGCTATATCTAGCCACCACCCACCTCTTTCTACTCAGGGATCTTTTTGTATCATAACATGATCATCAAACTAATTCGATTGATTATAACCAGTTAGTTAGATTCCCTACTACATTTGGCCGAGCTTGCAATTGGCCAGTTGACTAATCATAATCATCATACCATAATTCTGCGGCCTAATTATCCTAATTATCGGTTCATCGCTTTCTCAGCATCAAACGCCAGCTGATTAATGCGCACCGATCATATCGTTTCGACTATACCGATGCATAGAACTAGTACATGATATGATTATTATTAATAGTCTGCCTCGTCGATCGGCAGCGCCTCGACAAAATTAGTGAACGTCGCCGCATCAGCTGCGCCATGATGATCTGCAATGTTGCAACATTAACGCCCACAACACACCTCTACTAATTATTGGCGAGCTATAGAGTGGTGGGTTTGATCGGCCAGTGACAATATGATGTTTCGATATAGCCTTGGCATGAATGTATATATTCATTCACGCACCGTATCACCATGCAAGCTGGTGGTCATGTTAGTGCCCAACTACTCCCTCTCTCTCTCTCTTCATGAATGTGAACATTGCATAAATCACTGCATGCGAATGCCAAAAGGAAAACCCATTAATACATGATGTTCCCACAACATCATGGTTAATATTGCGAGGTAATTAGCCCTCTGTTGCATGTCCTCCAGCACTAGCTTGACATGAAGACAACTCCAATACTAGCTAGCTTGACATGGAGACAACTCCAATACTAACTAGCTTGACACGAAGACAACTCCAATACCAACTAGCTTGACATGAAGACAACTCCAATGCTAGCTTTGACATGAAGACAACTCCCGACAGCTTGCTGCAACCACCACCAATTCAATCGTCCTTCCAATATGGTACTCCTGGGGCACTCTTCAGAAACAGATTGAGCCACTTTGCTCATATTGCTACTCTAATTTATATTGTTTGTACCATACATGCCTTCATATATTGATGCCAACCTTACATATAGTCAAAGTAGTGCATTCCTTTGCTTTATATTCATGAAAATGGTGGGTGAAACATCTTCGAATCAAAACCCGCCATGTTTTTTTTATTAGAAATGCTACCTAGCAACAAAATAATCTCGCTAACTACATCGACAGATTCTGATGTTATGTTGTTGTGACACGAAGTCCTTGGAAAGAAAAGGTTCAAGGCCGATATTGTGTTTGTACACTTATTATATATTCAGTTTCAAAAACTTGTATATTGAAGTCTTTTGTGCTGCATCGATATAGTATTGGTGAGATACTCGCCCTAATATGCTGTGCCTCCGACATAATGTAAATTCCGACATCACAATGTACACCCAACGTCATGTGCGCTGGCTGTAGAATCGACAGCTAGAATTGTCGCCATCAACCAAAAGTGGATCTACCTACAAATGGTACCATACAAGTGACATGTGAGTTGTATGGATCGCAGATAATATACGCTTAGATCATCCGATTTTAACCAATTTAAACAATCTTTCGATGAACGTCGATATAGGTTAGTTGCTGCCAATTGGAGCGATGTCATGAATCGGCGAATTCGACTGTATATTATGTAGATGTTGACAGTATTATACATGTTGATCAGGAGTCACATATGATCAGATCTACATGTTGATGTGATCATCGGCTGGCATGAATATCAGTCCTACTCATCATCTTAGAAACTGTGCTCTTACATGATTTTTATATTGGAGACACAGCCACTTATTCCTCTTGTCTAATCGTAGAATTTGTCTCCTGATCCTTTAGGGACTCTTGTCACCCACGTCAATGAAGGTGATTAGGGCAAACTCTACTACTCTAGACTGCTTCTCTCTGTTTCTATCTCTGTTTGTGCTTACACGTGATGTACGAGAGTTGGGCTCCTTCTAATTTTGAAGAATCCGCCTACCTTTAGGCGTAGCTATCTTCTTCTTTACTCACAATTCAGCCGTATTATTCAAAGTAAATTGGAGAAACAATGGCTGAATCCACCTCCCCTCCTACTTTGAAAAGCTTGCCTCATTTTAGGTAATGCTAGCGGAGTTTGATGCATGATATACCAAGCTAGCTGGGTTGATGATAGTACACATGTGAATCTCGATGTGTTGGGAAATCATAAATGTGATCTAGTGCCATAGGACCCATCATGACATTAGGAAAGAAACAAATATATTACATGTGTATATCGCCGCATAAACATGCCGATTGGACGGGATGAAGACTGATCTGACCCCTGTGATAATAACCTGACCCAAGTCCCGTCCATGTGTGGCTATAATTGGTAGGCCACTGTCAAGTAAGATGTTCTTGAACCACATTATACGGCTTACAGTCAATCTCAAACTGTAATGGATCATGTCGGCCAAAGGATGAACATGATGATCTAGAGCCTACACGACTTCATGTAGTTATTAGGTAAGCATTCCGAGACATCAGTATACAATACTATGCAATGATCCGTATATTTCATTGGTCCTTTTTTTTTATCTCCGTGGAAAGTGGGGAACAGCAGGCCAAGGATAAGCTAATTAAACCGATTTAATGAAAATAGAGCTATTTACACACATGTAGTTACATATCCAAATTTATCTCACATTATATTCTTAGAGCTTACAGATCAGAATATAACAGCATTCACCACTCTGAACGAGCTGTGGCGTCCTGCTGGATATAAAAAACAAATCTCATATGCTCTAAGGCTAGGACAAACAAATGCAGGTCATGCATGTTATAAGTTAGTTTAATAGTTAATTTGATTAGTACCGAATAATGTTTAGAAAGCTATGTAAATTTCTTTGTAGCAGGGTAATTATTTAATCATCTCATGGTCGTTAAATCAATCAACGCAGTGTCGTTTATATCCATAACCGGGGTTCCCAGCTTCACCAAACACCTATGAAAGCATTCAATCTTATCTCAAATGCGTAATGGGCCTTTAATTGACTCTTAATAGACCCAAATGTGTTTAAGATAGCATTTGCAGCCTAGTGATCAAATACGAGGCTTATTAACTGAAATTTTATTATAAGATCATCATAAAAACAAGTTTAGTTTATTGATCATCTCGCCTAACATTTTAATTCGATTATGAAAATTATGAAATGTATGTCAATCAGCTAGACTAAAATAAATTAAAAGCCCACTACACTCTTTAATTCTTGTGATGTATTCATAGAGTGAAGATTCCCAAAATTGTGTCTCTTCATTTATTTACAAAAACAATATACCCTGTATAATCAAATTGCATGCTTACTATGGTCTTTACCTAACCCAGAATAATATGTCACATCCATTTGGCCGAGTTGTACATAATTAGTACACCAGCGACATGCGTATAAGGGCTTACTTTGCGGTGCAAATTATGTTGATTAATTACACGTTCGGAAACCTTAGATCGTAAGAAAGCTCCAGAGCAGTCATTGCAGGCTGCATAATAGAACTAGCTTGCACTAGGACAACAGGGAATGTTTTTTAATAGAAATCTCCTTCTTAATTAGTTATAGCAAACACCAATAGAAAACCAGAACACACCCCTAGAAAGCCTATACCTGGCTACCTAATGTGGAGGAAACATCCAACATGGTGGCTTGTATTCCCAACATGGTGAACTTCAAGATTTTAAGGAATGAGTCATTAGGTGTATGTTGCTCTATGATCTAAAGACTCATGAAAAATCTTGTAAATGCTAGAAACCATAGCTTATAAGAAATAATAAGCATGTCGATAATCCTTTTTACTAGATCGGCTTCAATTATTTACAGGCACAGAATATTATTGCAGGATTCTAGGTCAGCAGAAGACTCCGTAATAAAATCTTGATTGGTTAATTCATTTAGTTTCGCGTTTATTGAATATTAATGGGTGCATCTCTATTTTCGTAAATTTCTAGAACTTTCAGATTGCAATATTTTGGATCTCCTTGTAATATTATTCTTGATAAATTGTCTAACTATTATACATCTTTGATGTAGATTTCCCCAATCTACACTGATATACGTTTCTACTAGAGTCGATATAATTATTGTGTATTTACAATATGGCACAGCAACCAACCATATTACATTATTTCCTTGAGGGCGCAAACTGTGATTCTGTGTATTTGTAAGCAAGACTGAAACAAGTTATAGTTTTAAAGTGCAATTATCGATTCAACATTTAATCAGATAACGTTCTCCTAAGGAATCCATTTGATGCGAGTATTGTAACTTAATAACATGCATGCCGCTACTGCGATCAGTGTATGGTTATCTAAAATTAAGATTTTGAATTAACTGCCCTTATCGATTGACACTATGGTAAATGAAATGTATGTTATAGGGAGTGTATAGGGAGTGCCTTCTAATGTGAGTGTATAGTTAATAACTATAATTCAAATGTTGATCAATACCCCTATTTCTTGACATGTCCTTTGATCTCATACGATCCCATGACCTATCGACAGTACATCTTTGATATATTATCTAATTCTTTAAGGGGGACATTAACTTCTCCTGTAATTATCCATATTATCTAAATCTGATTCTCTAGTAATCATCCCTATTTTCTATATTGTTTCAATTGCAGTTTTGATCAGCCCTAGCTGGTCCACGTCTTAGTGCCCCATAGTATATACATTGATTATATTTCTTGGCATGCCATGTAAATTACATGAAAGTTGAACGTTTATGATCCGGCTATATTTGCCATGCCTAATTCATGAAGATTGTAATAACTTTTTCAACATAATAAGAAAATGGTCCATCGATTCGTCACATATGCTTTGGCGCGCCAATGATCGAAGTTTTCGATGATCCGTTGTACTAACTTTGAGTCTTAAAACTTGTGGTGGAGAATCCAATGATAGGCTTGCGGACGACGTATTGCATCGATATTAATCGTGCATGAATGGGTACTAATTAAGCCTCCATAATGCGTGAGTACCTGATTATAAACTGAATAATATTGCCGGTGGGCACATTAACAGATTCAGGAATGATTTTCTTTGTTCAAGCATCATACCCAACTAGAATTTGTCGGGTAATTAGCGGCACGCAGATGATCAATGGCATTCATTGGCAACGGTTATGGAATCAAGCGGGCCACATCCACGACCATATTGCTAATTGAATAATTACCAAGGCCCACGGCCTTAACCATGCTCAAATTAAATTGCAGACTCATGATCAGACCTCGGCACGTACTTGATGACAATGGTCATTGAATCAAAGCCTCATCATGAGCAGCTTGTGTGTTTACATTGATCTGTGTTTTTGATCAGCTCGCGGCTGAATGTCTACGGGTTATAACGCCGATCTCTACTAGTCCTGAATCTATACTGCTCTTTGTGTTTCTGCTACGCCCGTGTTTTACCACAGGCCGGCCAGATGTTTACCGTCTTAATTTTGAGCAAAGAACGTAAACATTCGCAAGGTTTTTCAAACACGAATGTAAGTTTGCAAATTACGTTTGCGAATGTATTGATCGAATGTTATGCGCTTTTTTTCTCCTTCAAAAACAGAATTTAATCATAATATTGTAACTCCTTTTGTAAGAAAAATTAATTTGTATTTTTATCAGATCTACCATTCTTCAATATTTTTATCAATATTTTTATCAGATCTACCATTCTTCTGGTCTGAAACATACTTTTGGATGTAATTTATCAATCTTGATTGCGTTTGCAGCTTGCAAAAGTACCTATGGTAATTCGTTCTATGATTGCGAGACTAGTTAGTATAAGCTCATACATATCGATCGTGAGAGTAGTTGTGATGCCGGAGCTGCAGGAAGCACATGTAAGATCTCTACACTTTGGTGATGGGATATACTGGGAAATCAAGCAGGATTTGTCCCGCCGTGGGCGATCAGCTGCAGCACAACAAAGCGGCATTAAAGATGGGATTGTGCAGGTCATGATGTGGGTCAAGATGAGTCGGAAGCAGCATAGAAAATAGTACTGCGCCGGGGAGCAAGCTCAGTGGGACAGACATCATGCTCTTAAAAGCAAAGCTTTTGGGGCACAGTAGTATAGTACAGCTGCTACTGATCATCATTCGCAGCTAGCTAAGCTGGAAATCGCAGCTAGAATTATATCAGGAATTTGGATATTGTCTCCGATATTGACCTGCATCATTCCTTCACTGATGAATTTGTAATGAGCCGGAGAATTGCCATCAATTAGACGCCTATCAAAATCAGAAATTAGATCTTAATTACGCCTACTGAAATCAAAACGCCACTCAACTTAACGCCTAATTATCTCTTAATCTCCCACCCCAAAAATCAACACCCAATTAATTCTACTGGTCTAACGTTAATCGATTTTATTTAATCTAATCGCGTCCCACTAATCGATCCTACTTATCGATTCCCTTACAAATATTCGACTAACAAAAGAGTTGGCTGTTAATGCAGCTCAAAATGAATTGATCTGGTGGTAATCGACTAATTGAGCGTTGATATTATAAACAAGCTGGGCGGTAATTCGCGATTTCTGAATACCTTAGTGGGCGATAAAGCGTTTGTTTGATAACTTTTCCCTATTGTAATGCGCCCGGCGTTTGCCAACTGGTAAATCAATCAGCACTTCGAGTAGTGACAACTAGTTTTAGCAGCTCCGACAGATTGATTGATGTCGAATATGGTATCGTGTCTCTCCATTATGATCTCAACAAACAACGACGACGACGACGACGACGACGGTTCTGAACTAATTGAACAGTGGGTTCATCCATCTAGGCAGAATTACGAGAGAAAGCAATATTGCCCAAAATCTGATTCTGATATTTCCTCGTAATATGCACCTTTGTCGTCGAATTCTTCACACCCCCCCCCCCCCCCCAAGAACGCCACTATATTTGATTAGGGTACTATAAATTACCTGGAGTTGATTAATGATGATCACTAGATTAATGCAGAGCTATAATAATTAGCGTCGACGAATTCGTCCGCGTGTTGCTGGTTACTGACCACAAAGAACGCCTAATTAACAAAGAATTACCAAAGAACGCCTAATTAACCGAATTCTAAATTACATCTCAACGCCAACTGAAATTGAAATAATTTACTAAAACCTAATCTTAATATCTTCCACTAAAAACTAACACGCCGATAAATTCTACGAGTACTGGTTTTACTCCTACATATCGCGGATTCCCGCCAATCGATCCTAATCGATTCCCTAACTATATTCGATTAAACAGAAGCGTGTCATTTTACAGTCTGATTAATTCATTTAATAACATGTTGATTGATAATTTGGTGTTAATACTCAAGTAGTCGAGCGTTAAATGTTAAATTGAGTTCGCAATCAATTGATTCGGTTTTAATCAATCAATTGCGCAGTGATTTTGAGAGCTAGGCATTAATTTATAATGCCTACTGCTCTCGGTAGGCGTCAATATGACACCTAGTTTATAGTTGGTTAGCCGTTTTTTTGGGGTATTTTTTTGCCCTTCTAGTCGTAATTCTTTATACTAGTAGCATGTTCTACGAATCTCGAGGGATCTCGTCCTTGCGCCGGTCTTCTCCCAGTCCTCGACCAGTAAAACAGCGCTCGCAATCGGTCAACCGACGTCTGTACTACTTGAGTATATAGCGCATACATTGGATAACGCATTGATTCAGGTAGCACGCAATCGGGCGCTGATGATCAGCAGGAGTTGTTAATTGAAATTCGGGGTGCAGCTAGCTAAGTGATCATCAATTGCGGGCCCATGCATGCATCGATCCTGGCAAATGATCGTCGACGAAACGGGCCTGAAGTAAGTAGCCAGTCAAAACTGAAAGATCAGCACAGACGCTGATGCAGGTGATCCAGTGATAGAGATCAGTTACAAGCAACAGATCACTTGCAGGCGATGGCGCTACTCATGTGATTGTGCCGTTAATTATGGAGCCTAGTATTATGCAGGCATTCATCAATTTGCATAGTCTAAATTCAGCAGCAGCTTGTGCGGAATGTTAATCTAGCCTAATATCTGTTGTGTATGATAACAGTGTGTACTCGATGATCAGCGAAATCTGGTAAGAATTAGAGGTTCGATTATAGCAAGAAGATCCAACTATTACAACCAAGGCCTCACACACACACACACACACACATATAGATTTACGTCTTTCAATTACCTGATTCCATAGTTCTATATTGTAACGGTATTGGACCACATTCACTACTAATATTGGACTAGATTCACTATTATATATGTAGCTTGTAACGGTAATACACTATACTAACTATAATATGTAACTCACACAATTACTATTTAATATTAGATAGCTTATTAGTCTAACCCTAATTGCCGTAGCTAGCTAGCTAAAGCTTAGCTACTTCTACCAGAGTAACGTGATCACATATTTGGGCAATCTTATGTCACGACGCTCTATGCATATATCCTCCTTTCTGTCTGATTGGTACTGAGATCGACGATGCGGCTAGAAGATGAAAGAAGAACCCTGCAGGTCCCTCGTGATCTGATCGCCTCCGGATCTATTTGTAGCAAGCTGCTTTCGCGACGTAGCTAGCATTAATGGAGAGAGGTGCTACCAAACGCCGCCGCTATCCCTAGCTGGCTGAAATTATTTGCCGCTGAATTCGTACATGATTGATGGGGTAAAACCACGACTCTGAAAATACGGAATAGAATTGTATAGCACGCATGCGTCGAGCTGCAAAAGCTCGGAATTAACTAATCGCCCGCGTCTTCAATTCCTTCTTCCATCTAATTTCTTCTTCTAACTACAGATTTTTCGTCTTGTTTTCCTTTTTTTATTATTTTGCGACTAAAGGTATCCGCCGGCAACAAGCTGCTGCCGCTGCAAATCCCTGCAGTTACAAAAGAGCTTTTACCGTATCTGAAGATCCCGAAACCCTAATTCACGTGTCGATGGCGAAGTATGCGGGCCGGCGAAATATTGGATCAACCCGCTAACCCTAATCTTCCGCTTTATACACCATTCGGTATACATATCTTGCATGTAATGCATGCACCTGAGTGTGCATGGATGTTATGCGTATGTCAACCGATGGTGTACGTCTACATCCTGGGCCGTATTTCTACGGTAGATCGTGGTCATCGGTCGGCCGGATGTGGCCGTATGTCTTCGGTGGAGCATACTCATCGGCCGGCCGTATGTGGCCGTATTAAATACGGTGGAGCATGCTCATCGGCCGGCCGGATGTGGCCGTATTTCTCTACGGTGGAGTATACTCATCGGCCGGCCTGATGTGGCCGTATTTCTACGGTAGAGCATGCTCATCGGCCGGCTGTATGTGGCCGTATTTCTCTACGGTGGAGCGGTGATCTAGTAAAACCTAGCAGCTAGCTCATGGCGCAGCTTCGTTTGAACTACGCGAGCTAGCTGGAACAAGAAGCGACACTGGTGCTAGCGCCGCTACATTGAAGCTGCGGTAATTAGGTGAAACCGGCCACTAATTATACACCAATCGATTTCGTATATACACTTCACTACCTCGCTAATTCGATTCTCTTGGTGATCTGCGCGTAATCAGCTCACATTTCCCTACAAAGGCGATGGATGTATTACTTCGACGTTAGGCGATGTGATCGTGCCCGCGCTCAGCAGCTACACTCCTCTCCTTATGACCATGTCTCAACATTACTTCGTGCGAATCAGAAAATTAAGCGTTTGCCTCATTCCCGAGGCAAATGTTAAATTCCCATGTGCATAGGACATGGCGAGCGTTTTCTGATCGCATTTTCTTCTTGATTTTCATAGAATTCTCGGCTCTAGTACTGTGGAATTAGCCGATGCAAACTATGGCGGACGGAGAATATTTAGCTCGCACTTCAATCTATCTGGCTTAATAAAGCTTGCACCTTTGTTTCTTAGGGGGTTTCCAGCTTCTTTGATGGATCTCTGATCAGAGATGGACTGAATTCCAGAAAAAGGTTTTTAAATTGCAAAATTAACGCCTCATTTTAAAAACTAACTCGCAATTGATCGAGTAACAACAAATCGATTGATTGTGAGCTCAAATTAACATCAAATCACTTAATAGAGTGACGCTCGATTACTTGATTCATACCCAACAGACGCGTTAACCCGCGATGGATTCGATTCTAACACTACTAACTCTTGTGAATCAGAGAGAGACGTGGGCGTGTTAAATGTGTAATTTCTGATCTCAGGAGCCGTTAAAATGTCAAAATATTTGCATCATAGACATCTAGTTTGACCAGTTTGTCTTTGTATTTCTTCGCTTGTTTCGAGATATACAATATATATATATATATCTTTCTCTCTAGGTCTGAGCAGCTAATTTGCGCCGGCCATAGAAAACTACGGACATTGAACAGGTATCTGTTCAAATGAGAAACATCAATGATCATTGTCCCTGATCTTAGTTTGATGTGCGGCCATGAATCTGAGGAGCTGAAAAAACCCCTGCAGCTCCTGATCCATATAGCCCATACACAGATCGGTGTAGACCTGTAAGCATCAGTAATCCTTTGATTTCATACACACGTTTTCGGAAATATAATGGCGCTGCCGTCGTCTGCGGAATTAGAAACACTATTGCGGTGGGGGAGGGGAATCGATCGACGTGCTCTGTTTTCTTTTTCTGACTTTCTCCTTCTTTTTTAATTCTTTCTTGTCTTGCGTTCGTTCCCCCCCACGGACCTCGAGTCAATGCTCCTAAAAACATTCTCTTGGTAGTTTGGAGCTAAGCATCCGATTTCGTTTTTCTAAACTATTTCGGCTCGGTTGCAGTTGATGGAATTCCGGGCACAGGATCGATGCTGCATCGCGGCAGGATCTGGCAAAAAACCTTTTTTTTTCTTCGTTTTCTCCATTACTCTATTTCGTTTGTAATTCATCGAATTGCCGCCACCTTATTTTCTGGACATGAATCAATACAGCTTTTAAAATTACTTGTTGGGTCACGCATTTGTATAATCCGCTAAGTCGAGCTTAACATTTCTATATTTGGGGACTGAAAAAACATGAATTACTGCCTAGATTTGGTCACGATCTGGTATAAACGCCGGCATCCAAATTCGTGAAACCAAGATTTATAATATGCAACCATAGACTTGGTATGCCCAATATTTATTTATATTGTCCAACTAAATTGCATTTATCTATTGTGAAGTCACAAAGGATTCGCTGCAAATCGAATTTAGGGAATTTGTTGATCATGAATTGGATCAGACCCATCCAAATTCATAGCTCTATTATAATATTATCAATGCCAGGATTTATAGCAATACTTAAACAGATGATTCGCGGAATCAAACGACATGAATCTTGCAGAATGTGGCGGCAAATATACAGTACAACCATATTGTGTTACTTAATTGTAAAAATTCGATAGTGTTGGATCAGCTACGTCGAATACTGTACAATATTATTCAATGATATTATAGCTATTGATTTAGATTCCATAACATTTATAGTAAATCGATAATTTTACGGAGCTTTCTTTGCACAGTACTGGATGTAGACCACGAGTGCTGGATCAAATCCCCGGAAATATACTAGATCATTGAGTCGACCTCTAATGCTCATTAGCACCATCATATGAGAATTTATCAGCAAGCTGATAAAGGAAAATTTAGTTACATCCGAATCAAGAATTTTCAGGTGATTACCTTCACGATAGTAATTAGGTCTCTTAATCGATGGACTTTCAAGTGAGATGCTACAGTTACAATACTTACCATCAGAGAAACAGTCATTTTAAGGAATTTTGCTCTGGTGATTGATAATAGCGAAGGCATACATTGGCGCCTTCGAAAGGGATCTGCAGATTCATAATAATTTGTCAGAAAAGCGATACTAATTGTCTTCATAATAACTGTCTTAATTGTTGGACAAATACAAAATTTTGCCCATATATGAAGACAATTCGGTTTGCTTATGTTGGACAAATAGTACAAAATTTTGCCCAATATCCAAATGTATTTATAAGTACTCCAGATTGTAGGATCGCTTCATCACGCTAACTACTCATTACTTGATTGATCGCAATTCGTACTGATCCCCATCGCTTAATTACTCCTGCAACTAAGTAGATTTGCTTATTCTAACCAAATGCACAAATGCCTTCGCTTTGCGAAGCTACTTAATAACTCTTAGCACTGAATGCTAATCCTTGATTACAATCGAGCAGCTGGCTTGTAAGGATAAGCGTGAGATTAGCTGGCGGGGAATATTTGGTAACTTGATCTCAATCTTAGTTTTCTCCAGTGTTTCCTCCAAGGAATGAACAATTTACCTGGATAAAGAAACAAAAGCTGTCGTTTGCGTGTTTGAAAAACAGCAATCATAGCAGAAAACAAGTCAAAAACCAGAAGAAATCATCTCAGCAGTTCTTTAAAATTTGAGCTCCTTTTCCAATTTATTTCTGTGCCGACGTGTGTGGAGTTGAAGGAAGTTCCATTCCACAAATACAAACAAAATTCAAGGGCTTTCATTTTTTGAATCCAGGAATTCGCCAAAATGTGTAAAAACTGCCATCAGCCGAAAATGGGAGGAAATAGAGGCTACGACAACTTATAATATATGCCTCAAAAAGAGGGCATGAAGCTGCGTATACACAAATGTGGAGAAAATGCAGAGAATCTCAAAACGAAAAACAAAAAACATATTGGAAGGGGTATTATAAAATTACAGAATATAACTACTAGTTTGGATTCAGTAACAAAGAAAAGGAGATGGAGATAGTTTGACAAGCCTATTATAATTTGTAGCCTACATTTTTCAGAGCTGCACAGAAATGGGTAGAAATCCAGAAAAACTAATTTAAGGGGGGTGTACAATGTCCAGAATTAACTATTCGAGCAACATTATATTAGAGTGATGGTTTGGATAAGATACTTCATGGAAGTTTGGTCTAGTAGTTGCATTCCATCATTGAAGGAGAAGAAGAGAGAAGAAACGTGTTTGTAGGAAAATTAGAGAAGAAAACATGATAGTTAGAATAGTAGTAGTAGTGGTAGTAGTGGCTTTCATGATTATAATTATAATTATAATTTTTGTAGCAAGAGCCGGCGCTGATCTTTCAATCAAAATCCTGAGAATATAATTCGCCGAGAATCGTGTCCCAATGCAATTACTATTATACAGACTGACTTGCAAGGCACTCCAAAAAAAACCCATTGGAACTCAGAAATAGAGATTGAAAGACGAGTAATCTATCTGCAAAGCATCATTGAGAGTTTTTCTGTTTTTTTTTTCCCCCCCCCTCTTTGCTTTTGTCTTTCTTTCCTCTCCTCGAGATTCTCCATCGCCCTTCTGTTGGTACCACTATATGCAGCTCTGAAGAAGCGTCAGAAATTCTCCGCTCATCACACCATGTGATCATCATCATCATCGTGCACTTGTCTCTTCCCATTCATGTCATGATCCAAAAGAACTAGCACTCGTTAAAACTACAAACATATTGTGCAAATGATGCTCCGATCAAACCCTAATCCTGATCGGCCCCTAAATATTTGTGTATACATTCTCTTGCAGTGTGTGTACGCTACCACACCATGCTAATATGCGTATAATTATGAAAGGAGAATGTGTAAACATGTATGTAGGTGCGTTATATTGGCGTCCGATTTGGACACAAATTATGTATGATGCGCAAGTACAGCTGCCGGCCAGTGATGACGTAGATTATACGCGACAATCTACCCTAAATAGTGTGTATACACTCTCTTGTGTGTGTGTACGCTACCATATCATGCTAATCTACGTATAATTATGAAAGGAGAATGTATAATTGTATGTAGGCGCATTGTATTTGCAGCCGATCATTTGGATACAAATTATGTTGGATGCGCAACTTATACTGCCGGCTAGTGACGTAGATTATACACGACAATCTACCCTAAATACCAGTGTGTATACATTCTCTTGTGTGTGTACGATAGCATATCATGCAGCTAATATACGTATAATTATATTGAAAGGAGATCAATGTATAAATGCATGTAGGTGCATTATATTTGCATCCGATCATTTGGATACAAATTATGTAGGATGCGCAAGTACTGCCGGCTAAGTAGTGATGTAGATTATACACGACAATCTACCCTGCAGCGTATTGCACACCGTATGTGCTCTACAAGGGTACTCACGTCACTGACGTACATATACGCCGCGGACGTAGGATCACTGCAAACGTATGTGATGCTATACGATCATGCACGCAGCTGCCGGCTCGTGTGTATATTGGACACGACAATGCACCCTATCGCTGTATTGTACGCCGTATGCGTACAAGCGTGCTACTCAGTGCGAAGTACAGATGCGCCGTGTCCCTAGCTGGACAACAGACGGCATACGTACGTGCATGCAATATACGTACAATCTGCACTAATGTATACGTCTTGATCACTGTGGCATTGCATTTCGCTGCAGCTTGCGTGTAATTACGACACGGATCTACAAGACGGGTATCTAATCTGTACACAAACTAGTACAGAATCCACGCCTCCAATCCGTTGCGATGTGCATGCAAACATGGAATCGCATGCCTAGAATGGACCCAACACCGTCTGGGCGTCGATCATCGATCACCGGCAATCATCATCATTCATCTGCAGCGGCAGCGGATTCGTGCCATGCCATGCCGTTCAGTGCAATTCCGCCCTAATTCTTCATTCCCCCGCGCGGCCGGGCCATGACTGATGATCTGCCGTACGCAAAGCTGGGGCAATTTACCTTCCCGAAACGTACTTGTCATTTCCGTGTCGATCTGATGATCTGGCGCTGCACTAAATGACTGATCCCTGCAGCATCGGCGTACAATATAAAATACTGTACATTGTGGTGTGCGACCAGTCGGCTTTTCACATCACGCTGATGGTAGCAGTCGTGGTAACATACAAAATTCAACTAGTTTTTGTCGGCTGCACGACAGATTCCGAGTTTCTAAGTTCCAGCATTTTAATTACCTTTCCTGTCCTGATTTCTACATCTATGGCTATATCCATATCTGTCAATCTTTCAATCTATCCATCCATCTTTCTATCGATCTATGTATATCTATGTGTAATTCCAGATGTACCGCCAATTTTGACGGCTTTATTCAATCTATCAATCTATGTATCGATGTACAATTACAGATGTGCCCCTAATTTTGATGGTTTAATTCAATCAATCTATCTATCTATAATATTTACAGATCATGTGCCGCTAATTCTGTCGGATTAATTCAATCTAACAATCTATCTTTCTATGTATAATTACAGATGTGCCGCTAATTTTGTCGGATTAATTCGGAAGAGACACGATGTAGTGATAGCAGTATTCTATGTCGTTTAAGTAATAATATTTACTGAGTTATCTATCGGCACGACCGAGATTTCGAGTTTCTAAGTTACAGGATTTCTGTCCTTATTTCTACATCTATGTCTAGATATTATCCATGTCTATATCTATCAATCTATCTATCTATCTATCTATCTATCTATCTATCTATCTATGTATAATTACAGACTTGCCGCTAATTTTGCCGGATTGATTCACAAGATCCTCGAGACTTATCATCCAAATAATTAGTAGTACATCGGCTGACAATAGCTAATTCTGAACCAATATTCTCCAGGGATCAGGCAATGAATTTTACAACAAGCTGGATAATATATATCGGAGGAATTAAAGCTTGAATTATCCCCTTACTAAACCTAGCAGAATTAGTAATTCAGGTTTGATATTCAGACAGACGGGGGTTCATGGATTAGATCCCTCCCGTGATGATCCTCGACCGATCAGCCATATACATTGAAACCCAATAATTAGATATATCGTCGCTCCTGACCTAGCTCGGAAGTGCATAATTCTGAGCCAATCGTATACCAAAAGTGCAGCAGGGAATCCGTGGCACTCAGATCCATTATATGAAAGAAAAAATTTTGATCATAATGGAAGCGTTGAATTTATAATGCACTAGATCGGCCGAGGCAGCAGCAGATTAAATCCAGTAGAATTGCGGCAATATTATGCCCACCAATCATAATCGCCCACCAGTAACTAGATCGATCTACGCATTGGTCGGCTGCGTGCTGCAGATCCAAAACAGCAAATTGCCCATCTGTACTGCGCAGTATACATACTGTTTCCAAAGTTTAAAATCTGCGTACCACGAGTTATCTGACTCGCAACTGTGCTTGAACCATTGATCTCATGAAGCACGCATTCATTTTTGACAAGCTGGAAGAAGAAGAAGAAGAAGAAGAAGAAGAAGATAATCGTGCAAAGCATTTAAGCCTTCCGTCTTCTGAAAGGCAAAACGAACGGCCAGCGGTAATTACTAATTTTCGTTTGTGTGCCTGTCAGTGATGGTAACAAATTACGATTCCAAAATGCAGCAAATATTAGTCTGATCTTTTGGGCTTTGCGCCAGGACGTTGAATTACTATAATCCAACCATTAATTACCATCCCGGCACCATATTAATCCTGACCTAATTACATGCAAATTACATTTGCGGACTTGCAGCTGATTCGCTTCTAATTGATTTGGAAACCCTAAACCTAGCTGGACAAATTACACATGCATGGCAGCTGATCGATGGGATTTCTTCTATATTGATCCGATTTCTATAATATAGACTTGAGGCAGTTCAATTGGATTTCAACTAGACAGTAGAAATATGGCACTTCAATCGGCGTCACAAAAACTTTATAAAAACTAGGACCTCGCTATACTAGAATTTAGAACAAGAAAAGTATTTGAAAATTTTGGCCTTCTAATTCCTTTTGTTTGAAAAAACAAAACGAATTTTGGCCCATGGTCGAAAACAATATCGATTGAACCACCTCCGAGTTTACATATAATCAGATGTTCTTAATTTCGAAATTCTAGAAACGAATGCCTGGGGACGCGGTTCGCAGAATTCGGATCTTGCAAACAATTAAAAAATGATCAACGGAATAAAACACGTTACCCAACTACGTCGACGTCTTGCAGATCACGCCACATTCCAAATTAGTGACTTATTTTTATGCATACTTTTATTCGGTAAAGATAAGATTTATATTCCTTGACAAGATAATATAATACTGTTTATTAGTTCAACCGGCTGCATGATCGATAATGAATACGGGGGTTCTGATTTCACGTTAGTACATAATTAATCCCTTAATGTGCTCCCAAATTTAGGCTTGAAAGAAGCTTTTATTTATCTAACTAATTTGATGGTTATAAGGAGGTGCCATTTAGATGATATATGTAAGACCTAATAATTGTAACAAGATAACTGGCAAATTAAGAGCCATTAGAATCATCAGAATATAATGAATAAGCAATTAATGTCGATCCCACTAATCTCCAATTTAGATTGTTAATGTGTATTGCAAGTAAGTTCCTTCACAAATTAATAGTTGCACGGAATTAGAACTCTCTAAATTTGTTAAGACGGGGTTCTAATTTCACGTTAGTACATAATTAATCTCTTAATGTGCTCCTAATTAGTTTGGGCTGGAACCAAGCTTTTATCTAATTAATTTGATGGTAAGAAAAGAGCAATAGTTATAATCATCCGATCAATAAGCAACTCTAGAACCTTAAATCAATTGATCCTTCTATTTTTTTTTTAAATGTTAATGTGCACTGCAAGCAATTGATATATACTAGAGCTTCTTGCAATGGCTCTAGTATATATTGTTGGATTCGGTGATCATGTGGAAGATTAAGAGAATGTTAACGTCATCAATCGAGTCAAAGGCGTGAGTCACGATTTAATTACACATTAATTTGTGTTCCTATCGTTTTAAGCCGGATGGTAAAATCGGTTAGCTTTTATTTTGAGAATTATAAACAAATATTGATTCAACCGTGTAGAAGCTTATTTAATTATTTGGAACTATGAAGCTGACTTCTGCAAGCATTGACACTACGGGAAACGGACATAGAATCCACCATACCGATGGCTACTTCATCTTCAACTGTTCCATAAGAAGTAGAACAGAAACGACACCCAACTTGCATGCGTTAGACATATTCATTCCAGGCCAAGATCAAACCCGGTTCTCTTGTCGATCCTGTGATCTCTTAGTAAGTTGTGCCTAATGGAAGGTGCAATTCAGCTGAATTCGGTTTCAATCTCGGCGGTTAAAATGCTCTGGTCTGGTCTGTCTACGATTCAGTTGTTAATTTATGTTTAAAACATTCTGGCTTTGGTTTTAAATCTGCAGTCCAGTTTGAGCTCGATTTGGTTTTCATTTGCAGTTGAACTTCAAGGATTTGTAATGCATCAAAACCCTAATTACGGAACGCATGTGCATAGTTACGGATTACGGAACCCATGCAGCTTTGGCCCTTCCAATCAAAGTAACGAAATCAAATTTAGAGTTCGATTTACGCCAATATTTCACAATAAACACCACTTTAGGGTTTCCATTACCATATCATTATTAGGGCTAGGGTTGGGGACACTGCATCAAAAGCCTTAGGGTTTCCATCAGCACATCATTATTAGGGTTAGGGTTGGGGACAGTATTTGTGCACATTGAAAGCTTA
Organism: Azolla pinnata; assembly: GCA_037176905.1. Taxonomy (NCBI): domain Eukaryota; kingdom Viridiplantae; phylum Streptophyta; class Polypodiopsida; order Salviniales; family Salviniaceae; genus Azolla; species Azolla pinnata. Next base: position 72,694 of record JBBBWG010004669.1, read on the forward strand.
AACATGATTTCACATGCAGGCCACCATATCCAACTTTCAAGCAAATGTGTATATTACCATTGTATGGCGCATGGCACGCCTCAAACTATATTTCCTTCTTCTTAAAACCACAAGAAGGAACAGAGTTTTCATAGCTAGTGGTGTGTGAAGATATCTGTTTCATAACAGTTTTGGGCTTTTTAACTGTACATAGCCAGCAGGACCTACCTTAACGATTTGCCGCAATTTCACTGCTATATACCGATGTAGCTTGTACTACGGATCTGTGTAGCAATGTCTTCTTCTTCAACATGGATTTGGCAAAGAGCATGCTTTTAGCCGGGGGGCCACCGCATCTGCCTCCCCCCAAGAAGATGAAGGTGGAGATGGTACACAGTTTGACCTGGAAGCAGCATATATCCAGTCAGTGCAAGTTCCATCCTACAGCTTTTGAAGAGTAAAGCAAATTAGCGTATATCCATTCAGTGCAGTTTTTGTTCCATGGCTTTTCAAGCATAAATCAGAGCAGCATATATCCATTTAGTGCAGTTCCATTCTACAGCTTTTCCAGCAGTAAAGAAAATCAACATACATCAGTCAGGGCAAGTTTTGTTCTATGGATTTTCATGAGTGAATCAAAGCAGCATATATCTATCTAATCAATGTAGCTCTGTTCTCCAGCTTTTCAACAGTAAATCGAAATCATTAAAAAAAACGAGTATATGATCTTACATCCATTCGGGCCGTCGTTAATCACCACACGATAGCCATCTTTGAGCCCTTCTTGATGTGCAATAACTTTCGCAGTGTAAAGTAGATGCCCTAGAATTTCTTTATGTTTCTCCTCGGCCTTGGTGGAAAAAAGACACCATAAAAAGATTTAGTGCAAAATATATAATGCTTCAATATCAGATATCCGAGACATATACCATGAGCATAAGCACAAACAATGAAAATTATTATACTCCTCGAAATAAGAGTACTCAAACAGATATTGTGAAGTAGAGACTTTGAGAGTTAGACTGTGGACAAGTCAGTCAAACCTTAGAAAGTTGCACCAAGCCATTTTTATTTTTGGGGATGATTACAACATGCACAGGGGCCTCAGGGGAAATGTCTCTAAAAGCATAAACCTAGCAAAACAGTTATAGAAAAACAATAAACAAAAATATATGTCAGAAATGAGACTGACAAGATCATTTCCCAAAAAGAATTTGTATTTATGTCCAAAGCTTTTGCGACTTTACTTGATCATCTTCATACACCGGAGTAGAAGGGATTTCCTTCCTAAGGATCTTGTCAAATCTAACAAAGAAACAGATTAACATGAAAGTGAGCTCAATCTTTGATTCTTCAATCCATTCAAAAGAAAATCTCTTCAAGTGAAGCTGTTCCAAATTAAGAAACAATGTGGATACATTTGACTCCACTTGAATCTAAATCCACATGAAGAAACTAAGACATACATACATACGGGTATGAATCACGATAATTACGAAAGGTATAAATCAAAGCAGGGATAGAGGTATACATGGACATAGGATAGCATATTAAGCTTGGCACACATTTTTACTAATATTTTCTATGCCCTGATTCAAGAGAAAGTTTTGGTTCTTTGGACATATTCCATGTGACCTATGAACCGATGCTTATTTTCTTCAACCTGAAAAGATTCTCAGCACATTGGACCAGATGGTTGGCTTGCAACAAGGAGGTATTTTCCCAAAACTAACCACGAGAATTACCTTCTTCAAGCAATCATTGAGGCAATTTGTATCCCATTTGAAACTTTATGTTCTCTACTTTTGGATGTTTTTAAACACTTCGTCGGTTACTTGCTTCTTCATGCATTACATACTTTGGGCTGCTTACATTTTTTTACCATATGATCTTAAAGTCAATTAGGCACAAAATTGCCTACTAGCACACCAAGCTGCCATTTTATCAGCCCCAGGTTTGATCCTATGACCTGAATTCTAGTAAGAGAATTAATGTTCTAAACCACACAATATAGCATTAACATTAGGATTCTCTACCTCAACCATTTCACTATACATAGCCAACTTAACCATTACCATAAGGGTTTTCCTAAATCTCTTTTCCGTTATAAGTCATTTTGGTCTTTCAGAAGTGCTAGTTAGACATTTTCACCCATCGCTTTCTCATTACTAGACATTTTCACCCCTACTACATTTTACAGAGGACATATATGAAGTGTAGCTCCTGATATCATAATGGAAAAGATAGTGATTCTAAATCACATGCAATCATCATGACTCTCGACTCAACCATTTTACCATACATAACCAATCATAACCAATCATAACCAATCATAACCTATGTATACCCAAGAGGTTTACCTCCCATCTCCTTTCTGCTGCTCTATGTCAACATGTAAAGCTTAGAAACGGAAATAACTAAGCAAATACTAGATCACAATGCATAAAAAAGAAAGAAAATATACACATATACTGGTCACGCCAAATCTTGGTTAGTTCAATCCGAACTACTTTCTTGTTCAACGATTTTGACAAAATAATTTCCGGTTTTACGTGGACCATATCCAGAAACGCCACACATACATTCAAAAATACAAAAGCACATACCTGCATGCAGACAGAAAACATGCAGACATGCATACATACAACATCATGCAATACACACAGCATATACGCAAATAAATACAAGCATACATATATGTACATAGATATATATATGAAGAAAATGCATGCATATATGTATATACATGCATGCAAACAGGAATGATCTATCTATACACATACATACACACAGAGCGAGAGAGAGAGAGAGAGAGAGAGAGAGAGAGAGAGAGAGAGAGATGGGACCAACTCACAAAGAGATGGACGAGTCTTCTTTTGCTTCCATGTCTGCTCTCAGGTGACCTGCAACTACTCTCAGCCTCTCGGACCCTTTCATCATTTCTGTATGCAGTGTTTGCTGAACGGGGGAGCAGCAGTGCATGATGCATCCGGAAAAATCGCCCACAAAAAGAACTCGCCCCTCAACAAAATCATCTGCAAAATTTCCCAAGAAACAACCTTTCCCCGGCCTTATCCTCATGAACACATCCACAAACATCCGGAGCTATGGAGCTATGGAGCTATGGAGCTATGGAGCAATGGAGCTATGGCCATGGCCATGGCAGCAGCGGTTCCGATCCTGTCCCCTGATTGTGAGCTAGCTTGCATCGCGAGACCCGCATCGACTCGCCATGCGATTACACGACGCGATCAAACCCTGATAGTTCCGATCGGCGCAGAAACATGTTGTATACGAAAACCGTCGATCCGAACCCTGCCAAGGTCTGTTTGTCGGCGATCGATCGCCGTTTCTGCCCCAATACAGACCAACCATCACCTGGATGGGTTGTGCTCATCGTTCAGGTCGGCACAGCCCAATTTGCTCGAACAATCTTTGGACACATATGATTCGTAATTGGCATTGTTCACCTTCCAGAGTCCTTCTACGCATGAGCAGAGAGGTTCGTGAAAAAAGCTCCATGCGCAAAACATGAGAAAGAGGTATTCAACCTCTACGTGTCGGCGTTCAGATCGTGATTGTATGTTTGATCGATCAGCTAGACTAGTTGAAGAACGCCACGGGTTCAAATCCTGTCTATGATAATATGGACTCTGCAAACAGAGGCTAGAAAACCAAGCTTCTCGTGATATGAGATGTTACGACTACCTATAAATAGATGCCTCCGACTCAAACTCCATCTGCTACGACTTACACTGCTCTAATGGGCTAAACTTCCCGTTGTTATTTCCCATTAGTGAGACACCACATTGATTCAACACGAGGGCATTGTGAACAACACATGATAAACCAAAACTACCAAAGACCTAGATCGACGAAAGTAGTATCAAACCCATCGATGCTTAAATCCCCAACCAATCATGCCCGCCACGCACTTGCACAATTGCTTCCCATCGAGCCGCATAACTCGTACTTCCCCACAAAGATGTCCAAAATAGAAACATTGATTGTGCGAAAAACAATTTGAGCAATTATGTGCAATGAATCTATCGCTTTTGATATCAACATAGATGGGTCTGTAAATGCAATGACATGAGAAAACAACATCGATAAACAGAACCACAAATGAATCGATCAACACCCCCGACCACAAAAGTTTGAAACTTCTCTTCGCTTTTTCTCTTTCATCCACAGTTATAGACTGCAAAAAGAGAGTATTTTCCTGATCACAGCTCGGACGGAACCAACAATGGGTTGATGGATCAGAGCAATCCAATAAAAACAAATCATGGGGACATATGTTGAATCAAAGGGAAATATGTGAAGATTGGCGTGGAAAACTTGGACTTTTGCACATTGTTAGGAGCAGTGCATTCGCAATATGACAGGAGGATTCATTCTCTTGTCAGAGATGGATCATCAACATTTGGAATGGGGCCTTTGAACCAAGACTTCGCACTTCCAAACCAACTAACCATGATAAGGATGGTTGTACAACCAACTGCAACAGGGGTGTAGTTCAACCTCTCTGCCGTCACTGGATATACTACCGGTAATGACAATAAGATTGTGATTAAAGCAACCCAGAATACAGCCAACCAACCGATGATAACACCCCACGATCCCAAATTGAAAGGACCGCCCACGAAGCTTTTCCTCCCCAATGTCACTCTAAAGAGGCAAGGCAAAGCATAGGCAATAAATAAACCTACACTGGCAATGGAAACCATGGCTTGGAACGCTACTGAACTCCCCAAGGACTGCATATTATTATTATTAAGCCAAAAGAAAGAAAACTCATTAGAAAAAAATGCTCATCACATAGAAGGTAATCTGAAAACAAAAACACAGAAAAGACGAGAAGAAAAATGCCGCAACATACAGGTATAGCCATAAGAAATGAGATTGATGCAGAAAGCCAGACTGCATTCAAAGGTACTTCCCACTTGTTCACCAGATGCCACTTTTCAGAGAAAGGCATGGCACCATCTCTTGAGAATGCATATACCATCCTACATTGGTAAGAAACAAAAACAAGCCAGAAGAATACAACAGCAAAACCATTGAGATTCATCACAGTTGTCTAGGTCTGATGAGAACATCATATAAAAACTGAATCTGCCTATAAAACATGCAAAACATATTCCAAGTATTTCCGCCAACTTCTTGAAGGCATTCAGAAGATGCTGTATTCCACGCAAAGGACGACAATATACATATATACATACATACATACATACATACATACATACATATAGAGATATATATCATCTCAGGATAGACATCTCTAATTTTTAGTTATGCCAATAGCTCCTCCATTGATTAGAAACTGCACAAGGATATACATGGACACTAAAACTGTACATACCTCCCTCCTAGTATTAACAGCCAGAGGTCAAGAATTCTCCATCTCAAATTCAAGTCATACCAGAGATCTTTTAAAGACAGCTGGACAGAAACTTTGCTAAAATGTATATCAACTACCTTCAACAGTTCTGTTGACCTAGTTACACAGTCATCAGTTGCATTACAGTCAAATAACAAGGCAACATTTTACACTGTTATCACTAGTTTAGCTCTTAAGAGACACTAATAGATCCTTTTCACATGGCATCTTCCAAACTGGCATACCTGGAATTGCTTGTGATCAAACTCAAGCCAGCAAAGAAGATAGCGACAGCAACTACAGCAAGGCACACAATACCACCAGTCCCAGAACCATATCTATTGAGAAATGCATCATAAAATACTTGCGCAATCGCGTAACCATGTGCATCATTGTTAATGTCCAGTACATGATCCAAATCGATCACAGCAAAGGTTACACCAACAATGTATGCATATCCAACTATGATAGTAATAATCACCGTGCTTATGATACTGTGAGGACCACTTTTGTCTGATGATTTTGTTTCTTCAGACTGCACACAAGCAATCGACCTTCATCAAGATTAATGTCCTACAATCTATATGACCAGCTTTTGTTAGGGTTTAGGGTTTAGGGTTTAGTGCATAAATAATGATAAAAATTACCATGTGGGCCGCGGCGTCAAATCCAATGAATGAGTACTGGGCCATAAGAAGCCCAATGATGAATATATACGCATCACTTTTTATATTAAATGATTCTTCGACGTTAAAGTGTGTGAAAACGAGATTTACAGGTGCCCTTGTGGGGGAAACCACAGGTATAAGAACCATGAGGACAAATACACCTGTAAAACAATGAAGCATATCCGAAAATCATAACACCAATCTTATAACATCACATGTATATAGTCAAAAATGACACATAATAGAATGAAAGGACCTTCGAAGAATACCAATGATGTTCCATAAAACTGAAATCTTCCCAAGATGAGCAAGCAAATTGATAGGAAGACTGTTCAATGCTGCATGAAGGAAAAGAAGGCCTCCATGAATGGCTAGAACTTGGTACTTATTTATCAAATATCCCCCATTTGAACTTCCCGTGCTCAGCAGTATAATTACTTGTAGAAGAATTGCCAAGGAGTAGTCAGCACTTGTAGTCACCGCCCACTAAATAGTTCATCAACCACTAAAGTTGAATATTCTAGATAGAAATCATCTTAAAAATGAATTAATTCCCCAGGCATACGAAACAATTTCATTTTCTTATAAATTATAGCTAGAAATCCCACCAATGCAGTGATCATGTAAATACACACACCTGACCAACAATGTTGAACCTGCAATAACCGAATTCTGATTACATAAAAGCAAAGAAAAGCAACAGATAGATGCAGGCTATGTAGTTTGATTAGATCTTCATGTGAAAACTCATATCCAAAAAACTGAAAGGAAAGGTGAAAACATAAAGAAAACCTCGGATCCAATTATCCATTTCAACTAAATCATAAGGTGAAACCTTAAAAACAAAAAGTTAGAAAAAAAAGAGTGAGCTAATTAGATTTTCTTATATGAATTCAAACGAGTTTTCATGCCCCAAATATCAAAACCAAAATAAAAAAGAAGTGGTCCTCGTTAATAACAAACTTGCAGTGCATTTGAACTAGTATTTATATAAGCAAACTGAAAACCATAATTTATTTTTCCCCTGATTCAAACCAATGAGGTGTTTTCACAGAGAAGATAATGAAAAGGTCATATGTTCACCATCACACAGAAAAACAAGAGCACAATTGTAAGCTAATCAATCAGAACATCAGTAAGGAAAAGAGTCCAGGAATTCATAATTAAAAGACATCATCTTTCGGGATTAGAAACAAGGTTACCATCCAGTTACCCAAGCGGCAAAAGGTCCCCATTCCTTGCCAGCTAGTTTGTAGCTCCAAAAATATAGGGCCCCAGAAGTAGGATAAACCGAGCATATTTCAGCCATGGATAGGGCAACAAACAAATTAAAAACACTTGCAATAATCCATCCATAGATCATGGAGATCGGACCTCCATATGAAAGCCCTGTGTTGTATAATGGGGTCACCCCACCCAGGATTGACATGATGGTGAAGGTTAGGGCAAAGTTCGTAACAACTCTGAAAGCTCCAAATATTTTAGCTTTAGTAATTAACAAAGAAAATTTTAGCCAAAGCAATAAAAAGGGTAAGAAACTGTGTACATCTACTGTTTATCAGCCAACAGAGAATTTTTCATAAAGACTATAAGAAATGGATATGAAAAGCATCGTGTTGTTTGAACTACTGATATCACAAAAAGAGAGAAAGATATGGATATGAAATGAATTATCCTGTTTATTATTTTTAAAATTGGAGTTTTGTCTCTGTAATCACAAGGACATAACAAATTTTATAAAGAAAAAAAAAAGAAGAATTTTGTTTTACAGAGCATCCCGGTTTTCTAACCAGCACCAGAGGAAATGTTTTTATCTTTGTGAGGAAATTTTTCGCAAAGAGAGAAAGAAATGCATATGAAAAACATTCTGTTATTTTAATCAATAAAATTGCAAACATACGGACTTAATGAATTTTATATAAACAAAATTGCATAGTAGATATTGCATGAGGACTTGATGAATTTTACAAAAACGAAAATTGCCTTGTAGAGTCTATTTGTTTTTCCAGCCAGCAGATGTGATTGTCAATTTCACAACGATATTAAGCAAAAACGCGGACATTGTGGTACAATGAGGAGATGAAGGACATGAAAATACGCGATCAAAATGAAACGCAACAAAATACATTGGCCAGTCATGCAAAGAAACGATGATGGTTAGGACAGCAAGTTTTGGAAAACAGGAGAGAGATAGAGAGAGAGAGGGAGGGAGGGATTACGTGAGTTCTCGTTTGAGCTCTTGCTTGTAGCCGAGTTCGCGAAGCCGTCTTTGACCTGAATCAAGCACCCGGGAAATTGCAGAGATGGCCATCACAAGGGCGTCCGAAGAAGGAAGGAAGGAAGGAAGGAAGGAAGGTGTAGAAGACGGGTCCTTTCCCTTCTTCTTCCTCTGATTCTGCTTTTCTGCTGCTACTTGTTGAGGCGTTGACTTGTGGAGGCGTTTACCGCAACAGTCCACGATCCCCCCCCCGCCGCTGCAATGACGACGTATCTGAGAGAAGCTTCCGGATGCTGCGGCTCGGAGAGCTCAACCGATCCCGGCTTTCGCCATCGCCCGCTCCGCTCGCAGGTCGCAGGAACGGCGATTCATCGATCGCTGCAGAGGTCCGTTTCTCTGAGACAGAAAAACACAACAACAACAAAAACAGAAAGAAGAACAAATAACTGAAGAAGAAAACAAACAAGTGACAAATTTCTGACTCACAGTATAAACGACAGTTTAACGCTAACTGAAATCACATAATTACAAATTAACTCCTAATCTTACTCTTCCACTGAAAATGAACACCCGATTAATTCCGCTACTATCATCGATTCCGCTCCCGATCGCTTCCCGCTGATTGATCCCGATCGATTCGCTTATTATATTCGGCTAGCTGAAGTTAATCATTACATGGTCGACATCAAATGAATCGACACGTTAATCGGTTGCTTCGATTCTGAAACTTCCCGACTTCGGTCAGCCGGATGTAGGAAGGGAATCGGTTCAGATCATTTCGCGAGAAGCGATTACGGACGAAACCAATACTGGTGGAATTAACTGGGTGTTAGATTTTAGCGGAAGATAAGATTAGGCGTTAATTTGTGATTTTTTATTTCAGTCGGCATTAAGAATGTAATTTATAATTTGGCTAGTCGTTCGTCTATAATTCTCCCTGATAATAATAATAATAGGGAAAATTACCCAAACAACACCTAAAAACATCTTAAATTACATTTTAATGCCTAGTTTGAATAATTAACACTCAATTGACTGATTAATACCTAAGTCAATGAATTGTGAGCTCAGTTAACACCGGGTCAATCAACTGATCAACATTCAAATTGTTGATTAGCATCGAATTAATGCGTTAATCGATTCATTAGGCTCTAAAATTACCGATTTTTGTTAATCGAATGTGGTACGGAATCGATTAAGATCGATTCGTGGAAAGCGATTAGGAACAAAATCAAATAATGTTCTACTAATGGAATTAATTGGGTGTTAATTTTTAGTGGAAAACGCGAGTAGACATTAATTTATAATTTCTGATTTTTGTATGCATTAAAATGTAATTTATAATTTTGTTAGGCATGTCTTGGTAATTCTCCCAATAATAAATTACTTTTTAAGGCCGACTTAAAAGAAAAAATTAGAAATTAACACCTACTCTCACCTTTCGCTCGAACTCAATACCTAATTAATTCCATTAGTATAAAGTTATTTTTTTCCTGATAGCTTCCCTCTAATTAATCCTAATAAATTCCCTTAGTACGTTCGATTAACAAAAGTTAGAAATTTTAGAATCGAATTATTTGATTAATCAATTAATTAAGTTGATGTTAATTGGGTTCACAATTAATTGATTTGGTGTTAATCAATTAATAGAGCGTTAATTCTTAAAACTATACACTAATTTGTAATTTCTAGTTTTACAAAGCAGTAAAATTTAATCTATAATTTTGTTAGGCGTTTTTGGTTAATTTCCCTACTAATAATAATAATAGAGAGCAAATTGGGGATTTATAAATTAGTTTTTATTTTTGGGAAAATTACCCAAAAAACGTCTAGCAAAATTATTAATTACATTTTAATTGTAGAATTTATAGACTAACCGTCGAAATTTAGCGCCTTTGTCTTACTAATCGCTTCCATACATCTCTTCTAATGTTCATTGATTCGTAACCTTTTTGCTACTAATTGCTAATTGCTCCCACTTCCCACTATTGTTTACTAATTGAATTCCTTATTACTATATTTGATTAACAGAAGTTAGTGTAATTTCATAATCTAATTAATCAGGGTTTAGGAATTATGATTCATAATCTAATTAATTTGGTGTTAATCAACTAATTGGGCATTTATTTTCAGTGAGAGATAAAACTAGTTGATCAACTAAAATTAGTTGATAAAACTATAAAACAAACCCTTATCTATAAAATTAGTTGATCTGTTTTATTTGACCCATTACATCTTAAATAAATGTTGGATTGTTTTATTTCCTATTGATTATTTTTTTATATAAAAGTGATCCTATCATTAATTATAATCAAGTTGTATCAAAGGCTACAATCACAAAGTAGACACAATTAAAAGCTCTCCAAATGAGTGAGTGTGTGTGTGTGTATATATATGCCTAGCAAATCTAAAAATAATCGGTGTTCACGCTAATTAAATCATAATCTTGATCGCCTCCGATTTACTTATCAGAATTTAGGGTTGGGGTCCGACCAAATCAAAGGTTAATCAACAATGGAGCAGCGTATCTGAGAATGCTCCAGTTATATTACATAATCCGCAGTAATTAGATCACGCGATTGAGATGATGGCCTAATTACATCGGAGGCGATCAAGATTATGGCTTAATTAGCGGAAACGCTGATTACGAAACAGTGGTAACAAGACTAGGCGGGAATCTGTAATTTCCAATACGAATAGGCGTTAAAATGCAATTTAAAATTTTACCAAGCATTTATTTTGTAATTCTCCCTATATATAGATAGATAGATAGATAGATAATTTTATTGTATTGGCGTCTGTGACCATGTCCTCTACGTTACGGCAGGAATCGTAATCGCTTCTACAGCTCCATGATCATCAGATATGGCAGATATGGAGAATTGACAGAGATTTTTATAACTATGCCGTTGGCTGCAACCCCGACGTTGTTGCATGCATGCATGCTTGCAGGCGATACGTGAGACTGATGGATTGATTGACTGATTGGCCACCTTCTGCGTCTTACGTGTATACAAGGGCACAAACTCCTTAGCCCCCTCTTAGGGTTTTAGGGTTTTAGGTTTTAGGGTTTAGGGTTTAGGATTCTATCATCACGCTTCTTCCCGCAAGTGATCAAGGGATCCAATTCTCATGCCTAAACCCTAACCCCTAACCCCTGATCTAAACGCGAACACACTTAAACCCTGAACCCTGACCAGCTAACCACATACACACTTAAAACCCTAAGCCCTGAACCCTCACTCCTAGACCCTCAATTACCCTAAGTTTAACCTAATTTGTAGTCAGGTGGGCCAAGCTAGCGCATTGTAAAAGGCCGAGCTTGCCATCTCCGAGCTCCAATGTGTTGCAGCTGATCCAGAGCTTCAGCTCTAGGAACCTATTTGTGCTGGAGATGGTGACCTTGTCAAGTAAAAAGTCAAATTGTTTTGATTTTCAATGATGTCGTTACACTAGTCAAGTAGATTAAACTTCCCATTGTTATTTCTCATTAATAAAACACCACATCGATTAAACGGGAGGGAATCGAGGCCTCGACTGACAAAAGTAATATCAAACCCATCAATGCTTTAAACCCTGACCAAAATTGATAAACAGAACCACAAAGGAATTGATTCACAGCCAAGCATGGAAGTCTGAAATTTCTCTTTGCTTTTTTCTTATTTGTTCTTTTCATACACACTTACAGATTACAAAAGAGACAAACTTCTCTGATCACAGACAGCTTGATGGAACCAACAAGGGGTTGATGGATCAAAGCAATCCAATAAAAACAAACCATGGCGAGATATGTTCGCCAGTGGAATCTTCAAGGGGGACATATGCGAAGGTTGATGCGGCAAATTGGGACTTTTGTACACTCTTTGCAGCAGTGCATTCGCAGTATGACACGAGGATTCAATCCCTTGTTGGAGATGGATCATCAACATTTGGAATGGGGCCTTTGAACCAAGTCTTCGCACTGATGCGGCAATTGGGACTTTTGTACATTGTTTGCAGCAGTGCATTCGCAGTATGACACGAGGATTCAATCCCTTGTTGGAGATGGATCATCCACATTTGGAATGGGGCCTTTGAACCAAGTCTTCGCACTTACAAACCAACTAGCCATGATGAGGAAAGTTGTACAACCGACTGCAACAGGGGTGTAGTTCAAGCTCTTTGCCCTCACTGGATATACTACCGGTAAAGACAATAAGATTGTGATTAAAGCAACCCAGAATACAGCCAACCAACCGATGATAACACCCCACGATCCCAGATTGAAAGGACCGGCCACGAAGCTTTTCCTCCCCAATGTCACCCTGAAGAGGCATGGCAAAGCATAGGCAATAAATAAACCTACACTGGCAATGGAAACCATGGCTTGGAACGCTACCGAACTCCCCAAGGACTGCATATTATTTTTATTATTATGAAGCCAAAAGAAAGACAACTCATCAGAAGAAGTGCTCACCACATAGGAATGTAATCTGAAAAACAAAACACGGAAAAGACGACAAGAAAAATGCCGCAACATACCGGTACAGCCATAAGAAATGAGATTGATGCAGAAAGCCAGACTGCGTTCAAAGGTACTTCCCACTTGTTCACCACATGCCACCGTTCAGAGAAAGGCACGGCACCATCTCTTCAGAACGCATATAGCATCCTATATTGGCGAGAAACAAAAACAAGCCAGCAGAATCGAACAGCAAAAGCATTGGGACTCATCACAGTTGTCTAGGTCTGATGAGAAGAGAACATCACAAAAAAACCGAATCTGCCTATAAAACATGCAAAACATATTTCAAGATTTTCCGGCAGCTTCTTGAGGGCATTCAGCAGATGCTGTATCCCATGGAAAGAACGACAATATACAGACATACATACATACATACATACATATATATATATATATATATATATATAGAGAGAGAGAGAGAGAGATATCATCTCAGGATAGACACCTCTAATTTTTAGTCATGCCAATAGCTCCTCCATTGGCTAGAAATTGCACAACAAGACAGTAGCTGCACTTATTTGTACACTCCTTAATCAATTTCCAATGTTGACTTTGTACTACAAACAAGGATATACATGGACACCAAAACTATACATACCTCCTAGTATTAACAGCCAGAGGTCAAGAATTCTCCATCTCAAATTCAAGTCATACCAGAGATCTTTTAAAGACAGCTGGACAGAAACTTTGCTAAAATGAATATCAACTACCTTTAACAATTCTGTTGACCTAGTTACACAATCATCAGTTGCATTACTGTCGAATAATAAGGCAATATTCTACACTGCAATCACTAGTCTGGCTCACAAGAGACACTAATAGATCCTTTTCACTTGGCATCTTCCAAAATCAGCATACCTGGAATTGCTTGTGATATAACTCAAGCCACAAAAGAAGATAGCCCACTACAGCAAGGCACACAATACCACCAGTCCCAGAACCATATCTGTTCAGAAATGCATCATAAAATACTTGCGCAATTGCGTAACCATGTGCATCATTGTTAATGTCCAGTACATGATCCAAATCGGTCACAGCAAAGGTTACACCAACAACGTACGCATATCCAACTATGATAGTAATAACCACCGTGCTTATGATACTGTAAGGACCATTTTTGTCTGACGATTTTGTTTCTTCAGACTGCATGCAAACAATCCACCCTAATCAAGATTAGAGTCCTAGAATCTATATGACCAGCTTTTGTTATGCAGTGCATAAGTAATGTTAGAAATTACCATGTGGGCCGCAGCGTCAAATCCAATGAATGAGTACTGGGCCATAAGAAGCCCAATGATGAATATATACGCATCACTTTTTATATTAAATGATTCTTCGACATTAAAGTGTGTAAAAACGAAATTTGCAGACGCCCTTGTGGGGGAAACCACAGGTATAAGAACCATGAGGACAAATACACCTGTAAAATAATGAAGGATATCCAAAAATCATAACGCCAATCCTATAACATCACATGTATTTAGCTACAAATGACACATAATAGAATTCAAAAGGACCTTAGAAGACTACCAATGATGTTCCATAAAACTGCAATCTTCCCAAACTGAGAAAGCCAATTGATAGGAAGGCTGTTCAATGCTGCATGAAGGAAAAGAAGGCCTCCATGAATAGCTAGAACTTGGTACTTATTTATCAAATATCCCCCATTAGAACCTCCCGTGCTCAGCAGTATAATTACTTGTAGAAGCATTGCCAAGGAGTAGTCCGTACTTGTAGTTGCAGCCCACTAAATAGTTCATCAACCACTAAAATTAAATATACTTGATAGGAATCATCTTACAAATGAATTATTTCCCCAGGCATAAGAAGCAAGTTCATTTTCTTATAAATTGAAGCTAGAAATCCCACCAATGACGTGATCATGTATATACACACACCTGACCAACAATGTTGAACCTGCAATAACAGAATTCTGATTACATAAAAGCAAAGCAAGCAAAAAGATAGATCCAGGCTATGCAAAATTATTCTATCTATGTATTTTGATTAGGTCTTCATGTGAAAACTCAAATCCAAAAAACTGAGAGTAAAAGTGAAAACATAAAGAAGATATTGGAACCAATGATGCATTTCAACTAAATCATAAAATAAAACGAGATTTCATGTGTCAAAAATCAAAAGCAAAATATTAGAAAGAGAGGTCCTCGTTAATAACAGAATTGCCATGCATTTGAACTAGTACTTAAATAAGCAAACTTAAAATCATTATTTCTTTTTCCTCTGATTCAAACCAACGAGGAGGTTTCACAGAGCAGATAATAAAAAGGTCATATGTTCACCATCACACAGAAAAACAAGAGCACACTTGTAAGCTAATCAATGAGCACATCATTAAGATAGCCGTCCAGGAATTCATAATTAAAAGACACCATCTTTCTGGATTAGAAACAAGTTTACCATCCAGTTACCCAAGCGGCAAAAGGTCCCCATTTCTCGCCAGCTAGTTTGTAGCTCCAGAAATATAGCCCTCCAGAAGTAGGATAAACCGAGCATATTTCAGCCATGGATAGGGAAACAAACGTATTAAAAATACTTGCAATGATCCATCCATAGATCATGGCGATCGGACCTCCATAGGAAAGCCCTATGTTGTATAATGGGGTCACCCCAGCCAGGATTGACATGATAGCGAAAGTTATTGCAAAGTTTGTAACAACTCTGAAAGCTCCAAATATTATAGCTTTAGTAATTAGCAAAGAAAATTTTAGCCAAAATAATAGAAAGGGTAAGAAAAATACATTCACTGTGTACTTTCTACTGTTTATCAGCCAACAGAGAAATTCTTATAAAGACTAAAAGAAATGGATATGAAAAGCATCATGTTGTTAGAACTACTGATATCACAAAAAGAGAGAAAGATATGGATCTGAAATGAATTATCTCGTTGTTTATTTTAAAATTTGGAATTTTGACTCTGTAATCATGAGGACATAACAAATTTTATAAAAAACACGAAGAATTTTATTTTATAAAGTCTCCCAGTTTTTTACCCAAGACAGGAAGGAAATTCTTCACAAAGAGCGAAAATAAATGGAGCTCAAAAGAATTATGTTCTTTTAATTTTTGAGATTGAGTTCTTCTTGTAAGCAGGAGGATTTAATGAACTTTTCAAGAATAGCAGGAAAAATCGTCTATGTAGATTCTACTTTTTCCAGCCAACAGAAGAGAATTTTCACAAGGAAAAAAAAGAAATGCATGTGAAAAAGTGTATTGTTTTAATAAGTAAAATTGATGCGTTTTATTCCGTTGTCATGAGAACCTGGTGAATTTAACATAAGAACCAAAATTGCATCGTAAATTCCACCATTTTCAGTCAAAAGAGGATATACTGAATTTCACAAAAAAAAGGAAGAAAAATCATTCTGTAGATTCTACTTGTTCAACCAGCAGAGGAAGTTTTTAACAAAGAGAGAAAAACAAATGCATATTATGAAAAATTTATGTTGGTTTAACTAATGAAAAAAAAAAAAAATTGCAAACATGACGATCTAATGATTTTTACAAAAAGAAACCACAATCGATTCTGCTGTTTATTCATCCAATGGAGAACTATTCGCAGAGAGAGAAAATAGAGATGTTTATGTTAAAAAACGTGTTTTGATTAGAAAATTTGAAGAGGTTTTATGTTGAGCATGAGGATTTCATGAAGTTATTACATACAGAAGAAAAAATAAGGACTATATAATATATATTCATATACATATACATATATCATATGACTATATTGCATATGGAATCTCACAATTGAAGCTAGAGCAGTGCAAAGAATGCAAAAGAGGATGAACTGTTGTTATAGTGAAGAGACACAAAAAAACAACGGTTTCTAGCACGATCAGACACATGACTCATGTGGGCTTTATCTTAATATAACCAATGAGGATGACAATGATATCAATAGTAGCGGTCTTAAACAAAATCTGCACATGAAAATACAGGAGAAAAATGATGATCTTAAATAATATTTGGGACATGGCAATACATGAGACAATGATGATGATGATCATCATCATGTCCACATTCTGTTTAATACATGACGACGATGATCATCACCATCATCATCATGTGTTAAACGAAATGTGGACATGGCAATACATGAGAAAATGATAATGATTATGATGATGATGATAATCATCATCACCATCATCATCATCATTATCAACAGCAATGACATTAAACAAACTGCGGACAATGTGGTACATGAGGAAATTAAGGACATGAAAATACGCGAGTAAAACGAAATGCAACAAAATACATGAGCCAGTGATGCAAAGAAACGATGATGGTTATGACAACGAGTTTTGGAAAACAGGAGAGAGAGAGAGAGAGAGAAGGATTACGTGAGTTCTCGTTTGAGCTCTTGCTTGTAGCCGAGCTCATAAAGCCGTCTTTGACCAGAATCAAACAATCGGGCAATGGCAGAGATGGCCATAGCAAGGGCGTGCGTCCGAAGAAATAGGAAGGAAGGTGTCGTAGTAGACCAGAAGGGCTTTTCCCTCCTCCTCCTCCTCCTCCTCGTCCTTCTTCTTCTTCTGATTCTGCTTTCTGCTTTGCTACTTGTTGAGGCGTTTACCGCTACAGTCTACCGACGACGACGACGTAATTGAGGAGCTTCCCGATCCTGGGACCTCAGAGTGGTCAACCGATCCCGGCTTTCGCCATCGCCATCGCCATCGCCATCGCCTTCGCTGGCAGATCGCAGAGACGGGGATTCGTCATCGCTCGCTCCTGCAGAGTCAACGGGCCCTCTTCCTCGTCACCATCGCGGGCATGGACGGTTCTGGAGCCGTCTGGGGAGTCTCAGACGATCAGGGCCGTCCATTTATTTCGCCTAACAAAATTTGTCCACTACATTTTAACGCCTACTAAAACTAGAAATTACAAATCGAACACTCGATTGATGAATCGATCGATCGATCGATCGATTGATGGATTGATGAATCGATGGATGGATGGATGGATTGATCGATCGATCGATCGATTGACACCAGATCAATTAATTGTGAGCTCAATTAACGCCAAATTAATTAATTGATTGACGTCGTTTAAGTAATGCATGGATGGATCGATCGATTGATGGACGGATGGATTGATCGATCGATCGATCGATTGACACCAGATCAATTAATTGTGAGCTCAATTAACGCCAAATTAATTGATTGATTGACGTCGTTTAAGGAATGCATGGATGGATCGATCGATTGATGGACGGATGGATTGATCGATCCATCGATCGATTGACACCAGATCGATTAATTGTGAGCTCAATTAACTCCAAATTAACAGATTGATTGACATCATGTAAGTAATGGATGGATGGATGGATCGATTGATGGATTGATCGATCAATTGACGGATGGATGGATTGATCGATCCATCGATCAATTGACACCAGATCGATTAATTCTGAGCTCAATTAACGCCAAATTAATTGATTGATTGATGTCGTTTAAGTAATGGATGGATGGATGGATCGATCAACACCAGATCGATTAATTGTGAGCTCGATTAACGCCAAATTAATCGATTGATTAGCGTCGTTTAAAGTAATGTTGTGACTGCTGTCGTAGCTATCTCTGGAGTTTAACTCCACACCCATTAGCTCTCAAGGAGACCGAAATTGATCTAACAAAAGAACATCAGTAATCGCGTTTGCAACAATCAACCGTGGAGACCTTCTCCGAGCAAAGCTTTCCTTTAGTTTCATGATAACGAACACAATGGTATCATACTTCGATGTGTTTTAAGCATTATCATGTACTGAACTCTTTGCTAGTGTCATAGCTCTGGGATTGTTGGTAAGTACTACTGGAATCCAACTAGGATCAACTTTTCAAAATATGTTGGCTAGCCATCATGATATTCATTTTCACATCTAGAGTATGTAATTTGACTAGGCACCAAGACTTTGCCACCAATAACATCAAGCTTTTCTGCAAAATCCCAAATTGTTACTACAGCCATATGTACCCTGCCAAGTGTAGATCATCTTTTGTCGAGAAATGATAGAGCAGCGATGTAATGGCAATGAGATCAGAGAAATCGACAGCGAAAGGAAACACCGCAAATGAATCTAGCAATCCCACAAGGAGCAGACTGACAATGGAAATGTGTAATTGTCTGTTATATTTAGTTCCATAGATTACAAAAGAGAGATTATTTGTCTTCACCGAGATGGATTTTTCCGGATGCAGCCCCAGACAGAACCAACAAAGGAGCTGTCGCATCAGAGAAAAAAGAAATCAAGGGGAGATGTGTTAGATTAATGGAATCAAGGAGAAGTATGGCAAAGTTACTGACGAGAAATCGATGCGGCAAACTTAGCTTTTGCCCTCCCAGATATGCCCAGCAGAGGATTCATTCCCTATGGATCTTCGACGTTTGAAATCGGGCCTTTGAACCAAGACTTGGCACTTCCAAACCAACCAGCCAAGATAAGGATGGTTGTACAACCAACTGCAACAGGGGTGTAGTTCAAGCTCTCCGCTGTCACCGGGTATACTACCGGTAAAGAGAAAAGGATTGTGATTGTAGCAACCCAGAATACAGCTAACCACCCGATCACAACACCCCACGATCCCAGATTGAATGGACCGCCCACGAAGCTTTTCCTACCCAATGTCACTCTGAACAGGGATGGCAACCCATAGGAAATGTATGAACCTACAGTTGCGATCGAAACCATGGCTTGGAAAGCTACCACACTTCCCAAGGACTGCATATTATTAGGCAAAATAGCAAGAAAACTCATGTTAGAAAAAAAAAAGTACCCATCGTATGGACTGTAATCTGAATGAAGAAAGAAAAAGGAAAATCAAGCAAAAGACTATGCATTGACATACAGGTACTGCCATTAGAAATGCCATCATTGCAGAGAGCCAGACCGCATTCAGAGGTACTTCCTGCTTGTTCACCATATGCCATCGTTCAGAGAAAGGCAAGGCTCCATCTCTTGAGAACGCATACACCATCCTGCATTGATAAAAACAACCAATAGAGCAAAACAGCAAAAAAAAGGTTGAGATTCTTCTTGGCTGTCTAGCTCTATTTAAGAACTTGAGTAAGCTTTTACTGTTATTAGGCTATACAACTGAATCTCACTATATAACACGCAAATATAATCTGAGATATAATTTGCCAACTTCTTCAGCAAGATATTTACTCAAATTCTTATCCTTATGCCAATGTGAGGCCCCTAGCTGACGATGGAAAGAGAAATAGTTTATGTGGTAAGCAAATACATGCATAGTCTTCGTTTTTAAAATAGCTGCCCCCTTAGCTAGAAGTGTGCAACAAGATAGTGGCTGGACTTACTCACACAATGCTAGAACTTCAAATTCTTTCTTACCACTAGAAACAAGGTATACATGGACATCAAAACTAAACATGAGTCTTAGCAACAACCAGAGGTCAAGACCCTTCAATCTTGAATTCAACT
This sequence comes from Azolla pinnata, assembly GCA_037176905.1. Classification (NCBI taxonomy): domain Eukaryota; kingdom Viridiplantae; phylum Streptophyta; class Polypodiopsida; order Salviniales; family Salviniaceae; genus Azolla; species Azolla pinnata. The sequence continues at coordinate 92,905 of JBBBWG010004669.1, forward strand.
CATATCACAGATCTTTCACAATGTGGTTGCACAGAATATGAAATGTGTTGTTAAAACGAATATATGAGCCTTAATCGGTTCTGCCAACTTACTAATAAGGCAACAATTTATATTATAATCACTACTTTGGCCACTCGAGAGATGTTAATACATCATTTTTACTCCAAAATTTAAAAAACGTGGCACACCTGGAATTGCTTGTGACTGAAGTCAAGCCACAAAAGAAGACAGCGACAGAAACTACGACAAGGCACACAATACCACCAGTCCCAGAACCATATCTGTTTTGAAACGCATCATAAAATATTTGTGCAATCGCGTAGCCATGTGCATCGTTGGTAATGTCCAATATATGATCCACATCAGTCACAGCAAAGGTTACACCAACAACGTATGCATATCCAATTACCATAGTGCCAATCACCGCGGTAATAATACCATAAGGACCATTTCTGTCTGACGATTTTGTTTCTTCAGACTGCACGCAAACAATCAGCCCTCATTGAGATTAATGTCACACAATTTATGTGACGAGGATTTGTCATTGAGTGCATAAACAAGGTTAGAAATTACCATGTGGGCCGCAGCATCAAATCCTGTGAACGTGTATTGGGCCATAAGAAGCCCAATGAGAAATATATATGCATCATCTTTTATATTAAATGATTCTTCGACGTTGAAGTGTGTTAATACAAACTTAACAGATGCCTTTTTTGGAGAAACAACAGGTATAAGAACCATGAGGACAAATGCTCCTATAAAAAAGAGAAGCATGTCCAGAAATCATCAAGCCAAGCCTATAATATCAATATATAATTGAAAACAGCATATATTACAGGATATTAGAGGAATACCAATAATGTTCCATATAGCTGCAAACTTCCCAAGATGAGCAAGCCAATTGATGGGAAGGTTGTTCAATGCTGCATGAAGGAAAAGAAGACCTCCATGAATGGCTAACAGTTGATACTTATTCATCAAATATCCCCCATTAGCACCTCCCGTACTCAGCAGTATGATCACTTGTAGAAGAATGGCAAAGGAGTAGTCCACGCTTGTAGTAACAGCCCACTGAATAGTTAAACAATCACTAAAACTAAATATTATAGAAACATTTAATTCAAACTTATTGTACAAATTGATTTGTTCCTCATGTATGTTAAACAATTTCTGTAACAAGAAATCCTACTGGTGTAGTGAGCCTCTAGATGCACACACCTGCGCAATCATGTTGAACCTGAAATGACAAGATTCAGATTTCAGACAATCAAACCGAACAAACAAAGATTCTATGCATTTTGATTAGGTATTAATGTGAAAAGTCAAGGCTGAAAAAACAAAGACCTCGAAAACAAAAACCTTAAAAACAAAGAGCTAGAGAAAGTGAAGCTAGATAATTACATTTCCTTCCATGAATTTCAACAAGTTTCCATCTGTCGAAGCTCAAAACCAAAATATCAATTTTGCTGTGCATTTAAACTAGTTATTATATAATAACACGGATTCTTTGAATCAGAAGTTATTATATAATAAAACTGACTCTTTTTGCTCTGATTCAAAGCAATGAAGTGTTTTCACAGAAGAGACAAAATTTAATCTGAACCCACTACGGTTAACATAACTGATGACAATCTTTTTCTTCTCTCTCCTTCTCTGTTATACTTTTCCGCAAAGACACATGCCCCCCTCCACCCCCAAAAAAGAAATTACAATCATAAGCTAATCAATGAGAACATGGCACCCAGGAACTCATAATTGAAAGATGCAAGTGTTATAAGTTAGAAACAAGTTTACCATCCAGTTATCCAACAGGCAAAAGGTCCCCATTCCTCGCCAGACAGTCTGTAGCTCCAGAAATAGAGGCCTCCAGAAGTAGGATAAACCGAGCAGATTTCAGCCATGGATAGGGCAACAAACATCGTAAAAACACTTGCAATGATCCATCCATAGATTATGGAGATCGGACCTCCATAGGAAAGCCCAGTGCTGTATAATGTGCTCACTCCAGTCAGGATTGACAAGTAGGTAGCGGTCATTGCAAAGTTTGACAGACCCCTGAAGGTACCAAACATTTTATTTTTAATCATTAACAAAAAATTTAACCTAAACAAAAAAAAGTGTAAAAAAAATCACCTTATGGATTCTACTCTTTTTCAGCCAATAGAGAGTTTTTCATAGAGAATAAGGAAAGAATTGAGTTAATTTAATTACTGAATTGAAGAGTCAGAAGGATCGCCATGTAGGTTCTACTATTTTTGACAAAGATTAAAATTTTCAAAAAGAGAAAAAGAAGTGGATATGAAAATGAACATTTCTTTTTGCAAACATGCAGAATTAATGAATTTTACAAGAACAGAAGATAATAATCTATTATTTTTTAGCGCTGTTTTTTAGCCAAAGAGAGAAAACAAAATGAATATAAATTTTTTTGATGCTTTTATTTTTAAATTTGAAGAGTTTTTTTTTCAAGAGTGGAGATTTAATGAATTTTACAAAAAAAAAACGAAAATCACCTTGAAATTTTTCACGAAAAGAGAATAAGAAATGGATATGATAAGTATATTTTGATTAGTAATATTGAAGAGAGAACAAAGAACAAATAAAAAGAAAATTATCCTACGACTATTCATTGAGGAATCTCACACATATCACTATACATAAGAGAAAGCTAGAGCAATGCAAAGGATTCAAAAGAGAATGGATTGTTATAGTGTAGAGACTCTAAAAGAGCATGAGTTTCCAGCACAATGAGTCGTGTGGACTTGATCTGAGCAATATCGATGATGATGATGGTGGTGGTGGTGGTGGTGATGATATCAATACAAGTGCTGTCAATCAAAATAGGCACGTGAAAATACATGAAAAAAATTATCATGATCGTGATCATGATGTTACGACGATGATATTAAACAAAGTGTGTACATGGAAGCAGTTCACACGGGAAGATGAAAGAATGAAAATACAAGAGGAAACTGAAGTACAAGAAAATACATGAGCTATGAATGCAAAGTTCCGACGATGGTTTGATGGCAAGTTTTCAGAGCCAGAATAGAGAGAGAGAGAGAGAGAGAGAGAGGAGGGAGGGAATGGTACAAGAAATGCATACGTGAGTTCTCGTTTGAGCTCTTGCTTGTAGCCAAGTTCATGGAGCCGTCGCTGGCCAGAATCAAACACTCGGGTGACGGCCATAGCTGAAGCAGAAAAACAAGAAGGAGCACAGGAGGAAGAAGAAGGCGGAGACGATTCTTCTTCTTCTTCTTCTTCTTCTTCTTCTACAACTACTTCTTCTACTACTACTACTACTTCTTCGTCTTCTCCTTGTTATTCTCCTCCTCCTCCTCCTCCTCCTCCTCCTCCTCCTCCTTCTTCTTCTTCGTCTCCTTGTTCTTCTTCTTCTCCAGACTTCTCCTTCTTCTCCTTCTCCTTCTTCTTCTTCTTCTACTCCTTCTCCAGACTTCTCCAGACTTCTCCTTCTTCTCCTGCTCCTCCTCCTCGAGGCGTTTGACCACCAGAATGTACCGTGACCACTGGAATGACGAAATGCGAAGCTCGCGACTTCCGGAGGTCAACCGATCCCAGCTTTCCGGAGATCACTCGGTGGCACGAAAGCGAGACTGTTCCAGCATTTCATCGCCACTGCTGCTGCTGCTGCTTCTGCGGGGTCCATGGACGGAGACGTGCTCGCCGTTCTTCGTCTTCGTCGGGAAGACGATGAACAAAAAACGAACACAGAACAAAGAACAAAAAACGAACACAGAACAAAAGAACAAGAAGAAGGAGAAGAACAAGAACAATAATAAAACTGATGGAAAAAAAATTAGGGAATTTTATCCCAAAAAAAACTCATCACAAATTTGTGAACTACATTTTCATTTTGATTATTATTATTATTATTATTATCACTTTGATATAGTTCTGAAGATCCAGAGATTTTGTTGTTGAAGTAAACAGATATCTGTCCACAGATGATCATTTCTGGGAGAATCTGCGACGAACTGATGACTTTGGAAGCAAGATACACGATCGAAAAGAGATGTTAGAAGATTATTATAAGCTGCGTTCTGATTTTCTGCGCCCGCTGAAGCTACGAATTACAAATTAACGCCTAGTTTTAGAGATCGACGCTTCGGTTAATCGAATCGCGGCAACTCAATTATTTGCGAGTTCAATTAACATCAAACTGAGTAGTCGATTAATGTATCGATTCACACCATAATAATATGTTAATCAACTGATTAGATTCTAAAACTACTAGCTTTTGTTTAATCGAATATAGTAAGAGAATCGATTAGGATCAATTAGTGAGAAGCAATTGGGAATAGAAGCTATTATACCGATGGAATTAATTGGCTATTAGTTTTTAATGGAAGATAAGAGAAAGAGTTAAAGTTGTAAATTTTGGGTTTTACTAGGCGTTAAAATGTAGTTTTCCCCGATAATTATAATAAGACGGAGAAAATTTATGAATTACAACTCAAAAATGATCTGAGCTCTAAACCCTAAAACCCTAAATCATAGACATTGTAGTTCGGATAATTCCTTGTAGTTCTTCAATGGATTTCCATCTTCTATGGATGTGTGATCAATTTTTGCTCAAAAGCTATTACCAAGGTTCTACCTGCTATAGTTAAATTTCGCACAATATAACGGGAACAACAACCGATGAATTTTTTCCTTCACATCGTAACTAATGAAAGGATACATTTTCCAGAAATTATACGTGTTATTATCTATAAGCATTTCTTGTCGATGTTAAGTGAGGTATGATCTCGATCAAATAATATTAAACCCCGTGACGACGTGGAAAAAAAGCTTGTTCAAGCAAACTCCTAGACTATGGGGATTGTGGGAAGTACGTAATTCTTCCATGGACATGTGAGCTGAAAAACAAATGGCCCTAAACAGACTCCTGATCTGCTATAGCCCTAAATTATGCGAGGCTCGATTAGCCAATCACCAACAACACACAAGTCAACGATAGATGATAATGCGATTACAGTATGTTCGAGGCTTGCACCAGGGCCCCAAACCACTAAAGGAAGTGCTCGGTCGTGGGTTGACTTCCACTACTATCACAGTATACGACTTTAGACAAAGCTCATCCAACATGGGCAACTTGCCAAGAAGTGATAATCATGTGATCATGAAGGTGAGTGATAGCAACAGATTCGATCGGGATTTTATATTTGCTCGCCTGTTTATTGGTTGCATTAGCATCTAGGGTTGAGATTCGGACATGATTGTCCTTCATTCCCCGAAGAATGCATGATTTAAGAGGTCCACACTAGTTTCTTGTCAACCCTGCCAAATTTGTCAAACCCCTCATTTATAAAATCGGGTGATTATAGTAGGCGTTAATTTGTAACTTCTCATTTTAGCAGGTGTTAAATTGTGATTGATAAATTTGTTATACCTTTTTTGGTCAATTTTCCTTTTGTTTTATCAATGAAAAAGATTCCATCCACGTGGAATTAAAAAACGCCCAAAGGCTAATTACAAATTACAATCTAGCGACCACAAAGGCTCACAAATGATTACCTATCATCTGAGAGAGACAGACAAACAGACAGAGAGAGAGAGAACATAAACAATGGAGGATAAAAGTTCCATTTAACCTCTTCATGACAACTCATATATATGTCAGGGCCATCGAAAGGGTAATTTTCCCTTTCTTTGATTGTGTTTTATAAAAATGATATTGCCAACAATTGTTAAAGCTATCTATATACCTTTTACATTTACTTTGTTCCCTGTACAAAAGATATCTTGTCATTAGTTACAAATTGGTGCAAAAGGTTACGATCATATCGCTAATGACATCAATATGTAATTTCGACATTGTATTACTATTGATGAATCTTAATTTATGGAAAAAAAAGGCTATGATTATGAAGCGGATACAATTGTTAACTGCTCAAGGAGCAATTAATGCAAATATAGTTCCTCCTAAACATACATTGAAGTTCTTGACTAGAGAAAACAGAATCCAAACGCGACCTCAGTTCCTAGATTTGGCTCGGGCTCAGACGTTTTGCTTGACAGCAATTCGTAGCAGCTTCAAACTTGTTCTAGAAAGATTAGCTTCGAGCATGGTCCGAAACCGTCTCCGAAAACAACCTAAAACAAGCTCTTCAGACTTCCTTCGGAAAATGCACTTGTTTTGAAATTCCAATAATTCATGACTACCCTAAACCCTAAACCCTAAACCCTAAACCCTAAACCCTAAACTTAAGAGGCGATACAGTTACTTAACTAAAAATATTGTTATCAGCTTCACGAGGTTCAATTTCCCCCCTCAACTTTCGAAAACCTTACTAAACAAAAATACGGTTGCTTCAACAAGACTATTAGCTACTGGAAATTGGGCCAACTATACGGTTTTCAGCATATCGCGACGACAACTGTTTCTCAGCTTAGGGCTACACTGTCACAATAATTTGATTGTAATTATTTGATACTTTACGATTATTCTGATCGCGCAGGTATGTGCGCGATGCAGGGATGATTAAAATGCGGTCCAGAATTGCAAATACTCCCGTTGCACCTTAAGAGTCGGAATCGGATGCAGACTCGATGGAATCGACAGTTGCGCCAAATGAGTTTGGAGAAAGCTTCGGAACGATCACATCTCGCACCCCATACAATACAACCTATATTATTCGGATGAAGTAGTAAAGTCAACGACAACATCCCACGAAAACCTCTCCGAATATGTTGGCGTAGCAACCAAGCCAGACTCGAGCTCAACGCAGATACCGGAATGTTGCAGAAGAAAGCCACAACAAACTTCTCTTTGGTTCCACACACTGCCTAGCACCTCCAATCGTAAACGAAGAAATACGAAAAATAAAATAAAACCCTAAGGAAACGCAGTGATCTGGGGGTTATGATCAAGAGTCTGGACCATGGGGATCGATTTGACACAACCAAGGCTCTTGACGATGAAGTGTCAATTTGTCACGATCGGCTGTTCTGATCGGAGGTACTGCCAGTGATCAAGAACCTCGAAGATCAGTTGCTCTGATCGGAAGTACTGCCAGTGATCAAGAACCTCGATGATCAATTGCTCTGATTGGAAGTATTGCCGGTGATCAAGAACTCGAAGACAAGTTTTGTTCTGATTGGAAAATTGCGCGTTCTACCAGAGCCAGTTGCTCTGATTGGAAAGCTACGCGAGCCCGTGATGTACACAGAAGAACCCTAACCCTAAAACCCCAGAACCACCAGAGCCCTACAACCCTAACCCCAAACCCTCGGTGCCCTAAAAGGCTGAGGAGTTTGTGCCCTTGTAACGTAAAACACAGAAAGGTGGCCAATCAATCAATCAGTCAATCAGTTTGTGGGACGTATCATGGAACCCTAGAATCCTAACCCTAACCCTAACCCTAACCCTAACCCTAACCCTAACCCTAACACTAAACACTAACCCTAACCATAAGGTCAAAGGAGTTTGTGCCCTTGCAACGTAAAACAGAAAGGTGACCAATCAAACAATCAATCAATCAATCATTTTGTCGACGTATCATGGAACCTTAGAACCCCATAACCCTAACCCTAACCCGAACCCTAAGGTCAAAGGAGTTTGTGCCCTCATAACGTAAAACAGAAAGGTGGCCAATCAATCAATCAATCAGTTTGTCGACGTATCACGGAACCCTAAAACCCTAACCCTAACCCTAACCCTAACCCTAGCCCTAAGGTCAAAGGAGTTTGTGCCCTTGTAACAGAAAGGTGGCCAATCAATCAATCAATCTGTTTGTGGACGTATCATGGAGCCCTAGAACCCTAGAACCCTAACCCTAACCCTAACCCTAGCCCTAAGGTCAAAGGAGTTTGTGCCCTTGTAACATAAAACAGAAAGGTGGCCAATCAATCAATCTGTTTGTGGACGTATCATGGAGCCCTAGAACCCTAGAACCCTAACCCTAACCCTAACCCTAACC
>JBBBWG010004670.1:0-29409 GCA_037176905.1 Azolla pinnata
GTATATATCTATGTATATACATATGTATATATATATGTATATACATATTTCTCTATCTATGTATCTACATATGTATATATATATGTATATACATATGTATATATATATATATATATATATACACTCAACAATGACCTTGCAATTCCATGGTACAAAGAGTTCCACCATGAAATCTAGCTATATATAGTGCACAGAAGGAGTCACTACAATGGAGCCTTTTCCCAGCAAAAGATCTGGCAATTAAGCTTGCCACATAAAGGGGCATCATCATCATTGTGACTTCTACATGTTTTGCATAAATATGGAAATGGAAAGTAGTAAATGAATGTGTGGAATTTAGGGGAAACCTTGCAGTGGAGGTGATAAGCCTTCCTTGTCAGCATGCAGCTTGATGTCAGCATAGAGAGAGCAGAAGCGTCGAGCACCTCGACAGAGCCCATCCCCAAAGATCCTTGTTGTCTGAACAGGAAATGGTATAAAGACACCAACGAAGTGCACAACTCTTCCATCCTCTCTCGAGAACAGAGGAGCTATATCCATGAAGCTCCGGAAAGCTTTACCTTTCTTACTATAGAGCACACAAGCGACTTGAGACCCCCTCTCCTCTTTGAAACCTTCAGAGATCTCCATAACCGCCCTTCGACTGGTAAGAGGGCCCTGCATAAACAGGCAGTTTCTCCCCAAGACCTCTTCGGAGGAGTACTGGGTCATTTCCAAGAAGCCATGGCTGGCATAGATGATGGGGTTATCTCGGATCCTCGGATCAGTGAGGATGAAGATGAGATCTGAGAGGTGCTTCTGGAGAGAATCGCGCAGTGAAGGAAGATACGTAGAGGTGAAGGAGGCCATGACAAGATCAGGCAGGGAAAACCCATTTGGGCGATACCACGGGAGTGCAGGTTCCATGGAGAAAAGGCCCACTTTTCCTGCACTGGACTCTTCTTCTTCTTCTTCTTCTTCTTCTTCTTCTTCCGATTCCTCTGTTGTTTCTCCAGCGCAGAGAATCTGAAGACCCATTCCCTAGTCTGATGCTGCTGCAGCTGCTTCTTCCCCTGCAGTGATTTCAGAAGATTGTGAGAAGACAATTGATCTCTAGAATTCTCTCTTCCGGAAAGAAGATCAGGAAAACGTCCTGGGTCTGTTTATATATGCACAGAAATAGAGAGATGATGACGCCAAGAAACAGCAAAAGTGGTCTTGTTGTTTCCTGAAATTGCACAAGTATACCCTGATTAGCACTTGATTAGCACTCTTCTTTTGGTTAGCAGTGATTAATGATTCTTGATTAGCATTGCTTAATGTCTGTTTAGCACTGATCAATGCTTGATGAGCATCGAGTGACAACAATCATGACATGATTAGTAGCATTCTCGTACTAAGCAGCTAAAGTGGTGGTGTTGGTTCTTGATGCACATGTATACCCCAATTAGCACTGATTGATTACGTCTTTGGTTCGCAATGATTTTAATGATGCTTCATTTAGCATTGATTACTGCTTGATGAGCACCGATCAGCAACAATCAGCACATGATTAGCCGCATTCTCTTGCTAACGATGAGCAGCAGCATTCATTTGCTTGCCACCGATTAGCTCTAATCAATTAGCATAGCTCTCATCGTAGTACAAGAAATTGCTTCTTTGAGATTATGATGCCTGCAAGATCAGTCTGGCCAACTCAACTACTCATCATCCCCGTCTTGGCATTTTTGTTTCGATCAAAAGGAATAGGCCAGGCCCCTTTCTGTGGTTTAGACTTTCGTAATACAACTTTTCTTTTCCACATCTTTCCCGTGACATGATCACCCAACAGCTAAATTTGTTGGACTGATATCCTGCTTCTTTTAATTGCAGTCCAAAACAACAATAAAAGATTGTTTTCTATAACGAAAACGCTACCATTATTATTAATTAAACCAACCAATTGCTCGCAACATTTTGCGCTATGTACACAACCCTAAGATTGTTCATACACGGAATTATTTAGTAAGAGAGCCCAGCTTGAGAAAGCCAAGACGCCTCAACAAGTTTCTCGCTAATTGCAGTTGCTTCAGGTCTAGGCCGTGCTCTAGTAGTACTCGAAAGCAAGCCCAAGAAGAAGCCGATGCATCGAGCAAAGTGGGCCAAAAACAGGCTTGTTAGACAAAACTGGCTACATGATCTGTGAGCAGTGGGCCTGTCATTTCTGGGTGGCGTGATTGATGAGTTGTTCCATGGGCTTCAGTTTGGAAGCCATTTGTCGGCCTCTGTACCATTTTTGTCTGCAAGCATCAAGAGTTGTAGAGCAACTAGAGCACGTATATACATGTGTCTGTCTGTACATGCTTTTTCCGAAGCCGTTGCCATCAGGTGCAGGTTGCATCTACGAGCGAGCAGCAGGAGGAGCTTGTAGCTAAATTGCTACAGCTATATAGCCTCTCTTCTTCAAATTCCATTTCCTTTTCTTTTCCGATTCCTTTTCGAATGGCCATCAGCAAAGTGGACCCTCCCTCTTCTACCAACCTCTCTCTGATGGCCCCAGCAACAGCAGCGGTAGCATAGGAGTTGTTGTTTGTATAACTACGATCGGATCATAATTGCCTCAAGAAAATCTGCGGCTGTATATCGACTGCTCCTTGGCTTTATACAATTTCGGCCATATGCTTCAATCACGCAGTAGACAAAGAAAAATAAAAGAGAGAGAGAGAGAGAGAGAGAGAGAGAGAGAGAGAGAGAGAGAGATCTCGATCCACATCACACGCATGCATGCTCTCCCTGTGGGGCTGGGGCTTTCCTGATATTTTTTTCTGCAACATGTGTCGAATCGATCGATGGTATGATCGAAGCACAAGAACGGTCGCTTTCCTTCATTATTGAGCAAATTGCACAAGAGCCCATCTTTCACATCTCCATCCTCGATTTCGTCCAACATATGCATGGATGGATGGGTTCAAAAGCTTTCGGCCACTCCTCTGATTCAGATCAAAGGCTGGGAAGAGATACATGTTTGGGGCGTAAGCATGACGATAGTGGGGCTGCCAAAACAGTCTTTCCGATTTACAACACACTGCTCAAAGCCTCAGAAGAGTGGGCCTTTGTCTCATCATCATCTTCTTCTTCTTCTTCTTCTTCATCATCATCTTCATCATCATCATGATCGCTGCTGATTTCCCACTCCATAATAGAGCTTCTCAATCATATCCGCAATGTGAAGTCATCATACACATTCCTGATGAAAAGGACACTTGCTTTCCTTTTGACAGCTGCTCTATTTGAGCATCAAAATAGCAGCAGCAAGTAGTATTCAAAATAATTAACTAGCCAACGGAGTTTCTCAATCATATCCACGATGACAAGTCTTAACACCATATACATACATATGCATATTCCTGATGAAAAGAAACTGGCTTTCCTTTTGACAGAGCTCTTCTATTTGAGCATCAAAATTGCAGCAACAAGTAGCAATCAAAATAATTTCAGAATAGCGACCATTCCAATTTTAATGAGTGGCAAACTAGCCAATGGAGAGTGGACTCCGCCATTTTCAATCTCATGGCCTGCACCTACCATCACATTTGCCTTAATGCCGAGAAAACCAATAATAAGCAAATGATCATTAGTAATACAATACAAAAACACTGATGAACTCGATCGATGGCCCCGGGTTTGTGCCGATTCATGCATTCACAAACTCCGGTTTGTGCCATCGACAGATCATCAAAATGTGTACATGCTACTTACTATACACGTAAACAATTTTCCAACAATACACTTGATGAAGAAAACCTCCCCAACACACAGGCTTATTTCTAAGTCAGTTACAAAAGTCTGTGCTACCATATATAAAATGTCTATATATGTGTATATATAACAAGTGGTTTAAAAAAGCAAAAGAAGAAAGGATCTCCCATCATACATTGCCTAACTGTGATTCAATCCTTCACTGAAAGAAAAGAAAGAACCACCGTAAGCAGAAGGGCATTGCATGAGCTGACATCTCTGTAAATGATTGTAAGATAGACATACGCATAGAAAACCATCTTTGAGCAGATTATTGTCTCCAAAGAGAATCCATTCATTCCACATAAATGGCAAAAAGAAGGAAACGAGAGGGGAGGGGGAGAGATGGTCAGAGGCAGATAGATACGACCTTTTTTCTCGTTTTGCGCAAAAGTTAATGAAAAGATGAAAAGGAAAAGAAGAAAGAACCCATCATCAATATGCAAATGAGAAGGCAAGCAGTGGTGGTAGAAGCACTAGTAGTAGAGGAGAAGATAGGTTATCTTATCTGTTAGCGAATCGAATCTGTGTTATCGTAACGGTGCATAGCCATCACCCGCAGGCCTACTGAACGCTTGTCCCACGGATGCCGAGCTTGTGGGAGGATGGGCTGGATTCGCGAGATCGTGGAGATTCTGTAGCTGACTTAGCACCTGCACGACATCGCTCATGGATGGCCTCTCCCGCGGATCGCGGCTCACGCACTTATAGGCCAGGTGCCCGGCTTTCTGCGCTCCTCTGATCGAATAATGGCCCTCCAGCCGCCGATCGATGATGCTCAAGAACCTCCGCCGATCGCTCAAGTACGGCCTCGCCCACTCCGCCAGATGGTGCTGCCCATTCGGCCGCGTCTTGTCCATCGATCTCTTCCCTGTCAGCATCTCCAGCAGGACTACGCCGAAGCTGTACACGTCGCTCTTCGAACTCAGATGACCTGCCCATTCCAACATCCAGGGAACTACTACCATCATACCGCGATGGGAAACCGGCCCCAGAACTCATCCCTATATCACTTTTCAATCTCGCTTTTATATGTCAAGTTATCATCAAGCTCAACCATGCAGTTACATGATAAACTGTACTCTTTTATGCCTATAAAATCCGGTTCTTACGCATACAGTTACACCAGTTGCATGTCTTGAACGTAGTTCCTGGAATGCAATTTTATGTATCGTAATCCCATTCCTAGAATGCATAGAAAAAGCTTTGTATAACTAACCACTAAATGAGAATTTTACACTTACTAACTAGTATGGCCCACCACCCGACTCAGTTAAGGTCAGGACATTACCCATATATACTCCACCACTGCACCACATGTGTTTACACACGAGAGAGGTATCTAGCCCCCTCAATTCTCACTCTTGCTTCTTGATGAGTAATACTGTAGTCTGTAGTCGAACCCTTTTTGAGTAACCCAACCATTGTCTAATCTCTCATATTCCTCTCATCCTCTCACACATGTAACACATCTTAACACATGCTACATTAATTAACTGTATTTTGTTGCATAATCATATCACTTGCATGTTTGTTTACATCTATCTACACATGATTACACATCCATAAACCTTTCAGGCTACACATACTGACCTGCATAAGTATTTACATTATGCATTTCCCCTCGCAATGGGCTGGCTACAGTTTCTCTTGCTATACGATTTTCACTCACCTGTCATAACATACTCTGGTGCTGCATATCCATATGTACCCATAACACGAGTAGATACATGGCTCTTGTCCCCTTGTGGCCCATCCCTTGCAAGGCCAAAGTCAGAAAGTTTGGCTTCATAATCCTGTCAAGGTGGAATGTATGTTTATTCCCAGCGTCAGCGAGATTGCTTCATTGTAACATAGTATTCACATGAACAGAGGAGGAAAGAGCTAAAGAAACAGATCTGCATCTACCGCATCGAGAAGAATATTCGAGGTCTTGAAATCGCGGTAAATCACTGGATTCTTTCCTCCATGAAGGAATTCGACCCCTTTTGCAGCTCCTAACGCTATCTTCATCCTTGTATTCCATGGGAGTGGCAACGACCCTTCTGCACCGAAAATTTTGCCCTTTTTTTCTTACTGATATTGGAAATCTCACACTTAGTAGAATAACAATAGGCACATGTTTTTTTTTTCCTTTCTTTCTGGCCATGGCTTTGGAAAGCCACTACTAATGCATACTTCTGAAGAGATGATTCTCGAGGCTCCCTCGTTGCATGAACTCGTAGACAAGAAGCCGATGATCATCTTCAATACAAAAACCAATCAGCTTGACAAGATTTGGATGATGCAGCTGCCCAAGGAATGTGACTTCAGCCTAAAAAATACATAATAATGATGCCCCACAGATGGATGAAAACTAAAGGAAATGAAATGCTTCTCAAAAAGATAGAAATGAAACGATTCTGAAGGATATAACTGAAATGATTCTCAACAATAAAAATGAGATGAAAATAAAATGATTCAAGAAAACTAAAAATGGAACGACGATGAAATGATTCCAAAAGATAAAAAATGAGATGATTGCGAACAATAGAAACGAAATGACTCTGAAAGATACAAAAGAAATCTGAATAGAATGATCTGAAAGACATCTGAAAATGATTTTGAAAGAGAAATATGAAGCTAAAATGTGATCGAAAATTATTCTGAAAGATAACCATGAAAAGTTTCTGTACAGGTCTCATAAAGGAGGAAAATTGTGATTTTGGGCATGTTTAAAGTCGGAATTCAAAATATCAAAGGGCTGAAAACAGTAAAAACAACGCTGTTACTTGTTTTGGATATTTACCAAGACAATCCAAGAATCCAGAGAGAAATAAATACCCCCCTCAGTAGGAGTAGAAACCTAGTAAACCAATCAAGAGCGGGAAGGGGAAGGGGTGGTCTGGCAACTTGAGAGAAAAACATGGGAGAATTTTGGCATATAACCCTAACCATAACTTAAAACAACACGTCCAGGATATAGGGGATGTTCGTTTTAGCGCAGGAAAACTAAGATAAGGGAAAAGAACGTCAATCACATACCACCCATTCTTTGTGGCCTTGCAATCCATTATGGTTCAGGGTTTTGACTGCAACGGTGAGACCAGTTCCAGGCCTCATGGGCATGGTACCATGCTCATCAATCCAGCCTTTGAAAACACATCCGAAGCCTCCTTCTCCCAGCAAGCTATCAGGCCGGAAGTTCCTTGTGGCAAGCTTCAGATCCGAGAAGCAGAACCTCCGGAGGTGAGAGGACGCTAGTAGTTCCTCCTCGGTCCTGGATATCACTGAATTCGCTTCAGTGGAATCGGATCGAGCTGAGGTATCCGATTCGACAGATTGCTCTGTCGCTGGTAGAGTAAAAGAGGTTGTCGATACACTGTTCTGAGAGCTCACATTCCCTGTTGCCCCAGCCCCCGAAAAAGGAGAAAGAAACAGCAGAGAGTCATTATTGTGCTATCCATGGCACTGGAAAACCCCTTAAACACAGCTCTTTCATGCCTTAGCTTGAGCTACACATTCTCAAGGTTTGAAGAAAAATGAGCTCTTTCAGGGTTTCATGAATCACATGAACCAGAGGACGCTTAAGACGAACGACCTCATGGCTATGTGACAGAGTAGTGTATGGTTTCCTTTGCACAGGATTTTCCATGTTCATCACCCACCTGAGACCGCTGATACCAAGAGGTCTTCACCATCACCATAATCATCATTCCCCTCCACCACTTCTTCATCGACAGCTCATTTCGGGGAAACATATCTGGCAAGCTTCTCTTCTTCCCCAAAAACCCCACCGAAAAGCTCGCTATAGCCATAGCTAACACCAGTGTCCGCACAAAAAGCATTCTGCTGTAGACCCCTCTCTCGCAAACACACACACACACACACAAACAAGAAAAATAGACCGACACACCTGCATTTATATTCATTGACCTGGTGGAGCCCCTCTGATCAGTACTGGCCTTGCACTCAACCTTGGAATTAGGGTTTCTAGAACGACAGGAGTTGCGACAGAACAAGTCCGACATGAGGAAGGACCAGAAGCAAGAGGTGCATCCCTTTTCTTCTTCGCTTTTCCCTGAATCCTCTTCCTTAATCTTCGCTGGAAGCTTCTGATCCTGAGAAGATGAGGATGGTTTCGTGCCGACCTGCTCAAGGGCTTGCACCTGGAGCCCCATGTTCAGAGGAGGGGTGGGGGGGGGGGGGGGCTCGTCACGAAAGGAAGAGAGACGAAGTCATGGCAGAGAAGCCAGCAGCAGCAAACTGTTGGAAGAGAGAGAGAGAGAGAGAGATCTGAGAGAGAGGAGCAGGAAGGGGGAGAAGAGGAGGCAGGGAAAGAGGAAGGGCATGAGCTTGACTGTGATGTGGATCATGCCCATCATCCATGATACGTATGATGATGCTCATGGAGGATGCTCATCATGCTGATGCCGGTGGTGTGCGATGTGATGTGATGTGATGTGATGTGATGTGGTGGTGAGTATGGGTGGTATGATCATGATGGTGGTGACGATGATGCTGGTGCCGATGGTGATGATGGTGGTGGTGCTACTGATGATGATGATGATGATGGTGGTGGTGGTGGTGGTGGTGGTGGTGATGAGTTTTGCAGGCCAAACCTGCTTCGCTTGAGATCAACCCGTCGAATGTTTGCCGAATGAATGGCGCTAGAAGACAACTCTTCTCTGCTCTGCTTGCTCTGGCAACGGACGCTGCTTGCATTCATTATTATGTACATGCATAGATGGAACCATACTTTCGCAAGCTGCAAACACAATCGAGAATGATTCAAACGCCTTCAAGCTTGATGCATCGTCAAAAGTATGTTTCAAACCAGAAGAATGCTAAATTTAATCAGTTTTGGCAAATATAAATTAATGTTTCTAACCTACAGAAAAATCTTATGATTGTTTTTTCCGAAAAAAAAAAACACATAACATTCGCAAACGTTTGCAAAACTTACACTCTTGTTTGCAAAACCAGAAGCTTGCGAATGTTGTGTTCTATGTGTACATGTATATCTGTTAGACAGTTGAGTATGTACATGAACCGATTGGCTCAGGAACCATCTCTTTCCCGGTTTCCCAGTTTTGTAATGGGCAAGAGATCCTCCTCTTCCTCTGCTTCCTCCTCGCTCCCTTCGGAACCATCTCTTTCGGTACACAATTCTACCGCGTTCGACCCGGAGGTTGCTAGTGACAGAACCAAGTGCGCAGTAAGAGAAAAAGGCATCAAAGGCAGGCATCCATCACAACTAGTTAGCAAAATCTCTCTCATGAAAGATGCCACTAGAACTTGTCAGAGATATATACTTGCCGCGATCAAATCATTTGAGAGCATCACAACACGACGAGAATGAAACGGTTCCATTGCTGATGCAAAAGCGGAAAGTCCAGACAAGAGAACACAAACCAAATGGATTCTATTCCCCATATATCTCCAAATATTGCCAAAACAAATCCTCCTACTCCTCTTTTTTCTTTGCATAAAAAAATTCATATTAGTATTAATGGGGCGCACCGTACAAATTGATCCAGCACGAGCAACCACAAAGCTTCATACAAAACTGAATCTTCGCCTGAACCTAGATATTTCCAGAGCATACTCACCGATTACTGACAAGGTCATGAAGTTATATAATTGGAGTTGAGATCATCCATTTGATAGAACAGGTGTAAAGATTGGGAGATACAAAGCAGGGCTTAGGCATTGATCAAGGAAACAAATCCTTTTTAAGATAGAAAAACATGATCAAACAGATGAGCATCTACAGGCTACCACGCATCTCGCGTGCTCACATTCTTTTGCAGCCAAAAAAACACACATACAACTCATGTTCCGAGTTCTCACTTGACTAATCCAGCTGCCGAGCCAACCTCCGAAGCATCATCATTCATGCTTTTAAGCTGTAGAAATGGGCTCCCACCATTAAAAAAAACAAGGCTGCTTCTTCGCTAAAACTCTTTTCCGTCAGAGTTAGTTCCGACATGTACAGGTGGTTCCCCTTCTGAACCGAATCGAACCAATGGATCGATACGTGCCATTTTATATCTGGAAGCTTGGCAGCCCATTTTATGATTCGATTGGAGCCACCAGTATATTCAATAACCACTTTTACACATCCTTCCATTGATGCTGTTATGAAGCCAGAGAACGTCCATAACCACATTCCATTCGATGCTGTTAGGAAGCCAAATCCCTTCCATAACCACATTCAAGGCCTCCCATTGATTTTATGATTCTGTTATGCAGCCAAATGCTCCCCATAACCACATTCAAGATTTTCCATCATGTTCTTAATACTGCACCAGATCAACAGCTTGCACCATACTATACAATAAAACCCAAACATTTCTACTCAATTTATCATCGAAAAATTCCCAGTAAAGCACCTCCCTGCATTTGTAATCCACTTCTGATGGATCTTGCTTTTTTCTAACTATCATGTCTATCATTCAAATTAATGCTACACAGATAGATTAGAATAAAAAAAACCACCTAAGAAAGCACAGTTCCACAAAACACGACCGCCTGACAAAACTCGGTTTATCATTCACAAAAACTTCAGCTACCTTTTATTATTAATATCTGTGATTACCACAGTTGATTGCTGACCTGTGCGAACATGCGCTATAAATACAAGTGGCCACAAAAGGCATATCCATCTCTCCTTCTATTGCAACTCAACTTAAAGTCCTTCTTTAACATGCTTCCTCTCTGGCAAAGCTATTCCTTCGACGATTTCATCAATGCCACCTAATGATTTTGTTCTTACGCTAACTTGATGAGCCACAGATAATACATCACAGCGCTTCCCTTTCAATCCAGCTTTCTGATACCTTTCCTCTGTCAAAAACCCTTTCTAAAAGGAGCAACCAGCCTTGCATTCATGCAGTTACCACAACCTGGCCACCGGCAAACTGTAATCTGGTTTCTGAACGATTCCGCATCGTTTGCATTGCAGGGATTCGGGTATCACATAGTCTATTTACAATGGAAGTGGCAGAAACAGATATCATGCCAATCATTATGTTATTGTGTGACCTGCATTGAACAACCCATAGAGAGTAGTAAGCGTATATAACAGAAGTTGAAAAGGAAAAAAGAATTGCAAATCACTATAATTAGAAGATAACTCCTAAATTCTGGCACCTTTGGGCCTGTTGAGGGTGTCTGGCATTGTTCCTGCATTTGCCCATTTGCTCCATAACTGTGGCTCTGGATTTCATGGGCATTTGCCATGACAGGAGTGTGGGGATCGGGAGGATCATGATAGCTCTCATCTTTCCCATGAAGCTGATTGTATGCTCTGTAAACAGTATCTGAGATTTCCATGCCAACACCCTCCTTAGAAAGGATCAATTCCCAAGCTGCCTTAGATGCCCTCTCTAGGACTGGACCCCTACATATGTTAATAACACAGAAAACAGTTACGAGAAACCAAGCTTTATCTATCTATCTATCACATTAATAATAAGTTGAAGCATAGTTCTGAAATGCATAGCGATTACTCGAGCTCTTCTCTAAGAGCGACGAAAAGCTCCCTTTTTGACTTCTGCTCAGCCCCTGGGGTATTCAATGTCTGGCTCTGCTCCACCATGGTTGTGGTATATTTCTTTAGCTCCTCCTGGAATAAGATCCATATACCAAGAAACAATAGTCAAGGCATATAAAACAAGCCTCGAAATGTCCAGAGAGTGGATCTGGTATCAGAAAAGTGGAGGCTATGTAAAATGGGAGTCTGGCACGCAGAAGGTTTTGGGCTTATAAAGGATTAGGGTTGGAGAACCCCTTCCACTTCGCCAAGGCTGCAAAACAGAAAGCGTGGCAGTAAGAAACCAGAGAGCTGAAGTGGCGGGTCTGCGTATATTAACCAAGTGTTTAGAGTGAGAGATTTCCTAGCGGCATTTTGTGACGGCAACGAGGAGAAGGCATGGCATCACAAAAGCAGTGCTGGTTAGATTAACAAAGGTTTTAGAGTTAGGTTTGAAGTAGCAAGAAACATTCTTTTGGGCCTCAGACTTACAATGTTTCACGAATCAATTTTGTGCCAACGTAAACACTTTGCTTAGAGGCCTCTCTCCACCTGATTCTTAGGAGCGCAACTTCTCCAGCAGGAAACGATAAGAAGAAGACAGGGAATCTATCTGGAACTGCAGATCCTTATCTCGATGACAGATTCATCACACGAGAAGAAGGCCTGGTGTGCTCCGTTGCCAGGATAGAACCTTCCAGAGAGAAAGGACGGTGGTCGAAACAAATACAACGAAGCAAGAGAAAGGGCACAGCTTCATCAGCTCGAGACCAAGATGTTGGAAGGAAGAAACGGGACGAAGTGGCAAGATCCCAAGCCAGGAGGAAAGAGAGAAGGAAGAGGCACAGAGCTCTGTGGGCGTGCGTGACAGAATCGAGAGTGCAGAACGAATTAGGGTTTGTGACAGAGGGAGGGGGCTTACGTTGTGTTTGAGCTGGTTGATGATCTTGTGGCGGAGGCTGTCGAAGGTCCCATCGTTCATCAGGGAATTGAGAACATCCTGCGGGGTCACGGGCTCCATAGCCTTGGCCTTCCTCGTCGAAGGCCCTGCTCCGCGCTCCATCAGACCACGCACACAGAGACTCTTCTTCTTCTTCTTCTTCTTTCTTCTTCAGAAAATGTCTTCTTCTTTCTTTCTTCTTCTTCATTAACAGAAAATTCTTCTTCTTCACAAGCAACCCTAAAAAATCCAAATTTCCTAGACCCTAAACCTTGACAGATGAACCCTCTAATTTACTCACTAATCCTTCCTAAGCCAACACTCACATTCATCGATCAATTTGCAACTTGAGTACTTTCGCATTAAGAATAACACATCGGTTCGTAATACTGAGACCCGGCTCGGATTCTACCGAAAATCTCGAACCCGAAACCAAGTTGTTAAAGCCAAACAAACTCAACCGATCCGCAAAGCTCATGGAATCCCTGACCTAAAACGAAATCCATCAGAAAACCCTCACAGCTCTAGCTGTGGGTCATGCCTAGATCGTTGCCTCTTTGATTCTCAACGTTTATGCAATCTATGTACGAATTTGATTCATGAAAATGTTCATGCAGCAATTTCGTCACAGTTTCAGGTCGAGTGAGCTGCAAACAAGTTGAGCTTTGCACACAGACATAACAATCAAACTCTAATATAAATACAATTTTGTTCTATCATAGCACAAGTTTCAATTCTATTATATCTTTCCAAGTTTGTTGAGTTTTTCCATACTCCGTCCGTGCATTCTACCTGGGCAGAAATGAGCATATCTTCGAGGCTGTGAAGTCAAATAGACATTAGATTAGAATTCTTCAGGTGTAATATTGAAGCTAACATCTGGGCCGGCTTGGCAAGAATGGTCTGAGCCATGGCATCATTTGGGATTACAGCAACTCCACTCAATGAAAGAAAAACCCGGTTTCATGGCTAAAGCAATTTTGGAAAATAATTTAGAAATAAAAGTATGCCAAGAAACTATCTCTTCTTCAATGGCTTATGATTCATAGGCGATAGATGTCAAACTGTCATAGATGTGGTTTGCCAAACGAATCTCAAGCCCATTGCGTTTGGGACTATCCTGTTTCTAGACAAATTTGGTTGAGAATATTTGGTACTATGGCTATAATTGGCACAAGAGGCTTTTTTACGTGGGGAGCATTCTTATTGACATTGCTAAACGAAAAGATCTTTTTATATGAACAAGATCAATCCAAAAGTATATGGCTAGTCGAAGAGGGTGCTATAAGCTCAAAACTTTATGAATTTTCAAATATTGCTTGTAACCAAGAAATAGAGTACACAAATCAATGGGAGCTAGTTTGTACTCTCACATTATGGCACATATGGTGAGATAAGTGGAGAGCACTATTTGAAAACTGCAAAGTTCCTCCATAGTTTGTAGTCTCACAGTTTGGCAAGATAGGTGTAGAGCACTATTTGAAAACTGCAAAGTTCCTCCAAAGGAGATGATAAAAGACATTTGGGAGTGTCTATGTCGTACATTAAAAGGCCGCTATGAAATGTTACACAACTCATTTGATAGAGACCCAATTTTGCGATTACATTTTGGCACGGAGTGGAGGAGACACTAATGTTTCTCTGGACACTTTTTATAGCCCAAGTGTAATTCTCATCCACCGAGGTGGCTCCTTCCTTCCGGTCATAATTTATTTCTTCAATTTTATGCGTCTCTTGGGTAAAAGAAGTGGATTGGAGAGTTGGACGCTGGCTAGAACCAAGGTTATTTTTGAGACATGTGGGAGTTGCTCTACTTGATAACATAGTTTTAGATTTTGATATTTGTAAACCACAGCTCAGACAAAGTTTTGGAAGAAAACCCTAACCTTGTTTTTCAGCTTTTGAGTTTTCATGTATAATTTTTATACATGAAGCGTGATAGATAACACCAACGAAATTGTATAGAGAGGTCTATATATGATCGCTGTGTGACCTCAGTGATATGTACAAAGTCTTTATTTACTAATGATGAATCTATTCTTGGAAAAAGAAAAGAAAAACTTGGTTTCACAAACAACAAACTACCGGGCAGCTGTTAAAAAATCTAGTGGCCAATGGAATTTCGAATTCCGAAAATTCAGAAGGATCATGCAAGAAGGCAATATCATCTTCTAGCCATAATCCGCGAATCCAGCAAAGCAAAGCAGCACATTTCTTTGAACTTTAAAGCAGAAATCTTGTCGAATCACTGGCAACCAAGAAGATGCTTTGCACTTTTCTTTCCACTTTAAAGCAATGTCATGATCAAGGGGGTTGGGTCCCCCGGTGTACATTAAGATCCAACTCTGAGGGCTCTACATTTGAAAATGAATGAGACGATGCATCCCATATCTTCTAGAGCTGGTGATGACAACTTCTTACTTTCAGATGAAAGATTGGCCAGATTGAGACGAGAAGATCAAGAAGAAAAGGTCCACCGCGGGCATCCCCATCTATCAAGGATGTCCTGAGATAGATTCATGAATAAATACGCTTTTCACCCATGAATCTATCTATCATTCAGTGAATGTAGCTATCTATCATCAGCCTTTGCCCGATCTTGATGCTTCTTCGGTGTTTCAACCCATTGTGAGTAACTACATACCTTCGTCATTATCGAACAAGGTCATGGCCCCGCGATTCGTCTTTGTTCCGATGAAGTCCATAAATTTTAGCCTCTCTATCTGAAACACTTCACTGCTAGTGTTGTACTTGTTTATAGCCCAAAATCCATCCAATCCTTCAATCGATCGATGGATCGATGCCTTCAGCGTTTTATATCTCACCGTCGAGCTCTCATGAGCTCGACCTTATTCGCATCCTCGTGCATCGCGGCTTCGACATAGATACTATACATACAGATGTAGGCAGCATCTTCAGTATAACCATCAGAGCCCATCATGTCCTCGAATGCAAGTCTACCCACCTCCACGTTACGGCACCATCTGCAAGAGGCCAGCACTGTCTGCAGCAACGTGGCGCCAGGATGCAGCGGAATCATCCTTATCATGGCGACCGCCTCATCGATGTTCCCAGCTCGCCCAAACAGGTCCACCATGCAATTATGATGCTCGATAGCAGGAATAAGATCAAACTCATCCACCATCGCCCCGAAATACACTTGCCCCACATCCACTAGCCCTGCATGGCTACATGCATTCAAGACATTCAGGAATGTCACAAGATCTGGCAATGCCCCTCCCTTCAGCATCGCATCGAAAAGCTCGAGAACACTCGTGCTTTCCGACAGTTGCGCGTATCCGGTTATCAGCGTATTCCACGTTACGATCGTCCGAGCTCCGAGGCTGTCGAAGATACATTTCCCTATAGTACATGATCCACACTTGATGTAGAGATCTATCAAGCCATTGCTGATTGGCATCTCTTTCTCGAGCCCTCTCTTCGTTATCTCGGCATGGATTTCTTGTCCTTCCGCTATGCCTCCCACATTGGCACAGGAAACCAGGCTGCAGATGAAGGTCACGGGATCTGGACATATTCCCTCGTGTTGGATCTCTTTCAAACACTCAAACACGTGCTCATTGCACCCAACATCGATCAGAGCGGTGAGCATAGCATTCCATGACACCACGTCTCGATTTTGAAGCTTTCCAAACACTTCCCAAGCTGCCTCAATCGACTCGCGCTTCGCATACATGTCAATCAAAGCGTTACCGATAAGCAGCTCTGTTTCCAGTCCTCTCTTCATGATCTCCCCGTGCATTTCGGCTGCCTTTCTTGTATCTCCAACATTTGTGCAAGCTTTGATACCGAAAACATAGGTGATGGTGTCTGGAGACACTCCCTCAACTTGCATGCGTTCAAAGCACTTGATAGCTTCCTCATCACGGTGGCATTCGACATTAGCTCTTATCAGCGATGTCCACGAAAACACTTCATGAACCTGGATGCCTTCGAACGCCCCGAGTGCTTCTATGAGCATGCAAGCATCCGCATACATGTCGATCAGCACGCCGCCAAGTGCGCTGTCTGTTTCCATTCCCTGCTTTACGATTTCGACATGCATTTCTTGGCCTTTAGCTATGGCTCCTACGCTTGCACAAGCTTTCAAAGAACAAATATATGTGATATTGTTGGGTAAGACATCAGCCGAGGACATTTGCTCGAAACATGCGAGAACATGGCGAGCATTTCCAAGTTCGGCATAGCCTGTGATCAGCGCAGTCCATGAGACAACGTTCTGGTGAGACAATTCGTCGAACACTTCCTGTGCTTTCGCAGAGTTCCCACATTTTGCATACATATGGATCACGGTGCTGCTGAGGAGCTGGTCCCCTTCCAATCCCTTTTTGGCAATTTCAAGATGTATGTGTTCGCCCAAAGAAACAGTGCCAGCGATAATGCATGCTTTCAAGATGGAAATCAGTGTAACGGCATCAGGAGACAGGCCACTCCGTTGCATTTTCTCAAAGCATCCCAGCGCCTCATCACCATATCCATGCTCCACGTACCCCACTATTAACGCATTCCATGACACCACATTGTGAACAAGAAGCTTATCGAACACATCCCGCGCCGTTGTCAGCATCCCCAGCTTCGCGTATGCATAGACAAGGGTACTTCCCAACATAACATCCTGTTCTAAGAGACCTCTCTTTGCGATTTCGACGTGTAGCTCACCGATGCTTCCGGCATCATTACACGCTTTCAAACCATGGATGAAGGTCACAGGACTTGGAGACACTCCCTCGTGCTGCATCTGTTCGAAGCAAAGCAAGGCCTGCTCACCATGTTTGCTGTCGACATAGGCTGAAATAAGGGCATTCCACGAGACCACATTCCGGACGGGGAGGCAGAGCAGCACGTTCTTTGCTTCCATGACCATATCACATTTTGCATACATATCAATCAAGGTGCTTCCAAGGAAAACATCCCCTTCTAAGAACCCCTTTCTTGTGATCACACCATGTAATGCTTTCCCTTCCAACGCTGCTCCAGTACCGCTACACGCTCTCAGGCAGCACATGTATGTGATGGAATCCGGAGCAACACCCTCATATTGCATCTGTTTGGAGCAGCGCAGCACTTCCTCGAAACATCCGTGATCGGCATATCCCGTCAAAAGAGCATTCCACGCTACCACATTCGGGATCGAGATCATCTCGAACGTCTCCTGAGCTTTCCCGAGCAGACCACATTTGGCATACATATCGACCAATGCACTGGCGACGAAAGCGTTGGTATCCAGCATTCCCATTCTGAGAGCGTCAGCATGCAATCTACGCCCAGTGTCGACATCCTCCAGTTCGATACAAGCCTTGGCTAGCATCACATAAGAGCGGCCTGTGAAGGAAGGTAGCTCAGATTCTCCCATCCTGCGGTAGAGATCGATGAGCAGCTCAGGCTCTCCGCATCTAGCATGATGCTCCAAGGCCATGAGGTTGCAGGCATGTGCAGATGAAGGGGATGGCCTGTGGAGCACGCGCAAAGCATGGTGGATCATGTGGCGGATCTGCAGGATCAGCGGCTCATTTGCGCACGAGAACATGGGTGCTGTGCTGTGAGGGCCGTCCGAGATCTCTGCGAGAGGGAAAGGCAGCCATGATGCGATCCAGAACAGAGGAGGAGGCGGAGATGGGGAGATGGTGGAGACATACCTGTGGGGGAGGAAGCTTCCTGAACATTGAGAGTACTTTGCTCAACTAACTAAACTACCTGCTGGGAAAGAAAGATAACAGAATCTCTGGCATAGATACTAAGCTCCCCGTACCTGACATACCTATGGAGGTTTGTGGGTCTAACAATGATCGGTTTAGATGAGGAGCTGTCATCAAACATCTAGATCGTCATGCATTTGGGCGAAAACAGCTTCTGAATCTTTTGCCGATTGACAGCATGTTTAGATCCTTGAACCACTCCATAATCTCACCTTTCCAAGGATCACGTGATGTTTAGCTGCTGAACTTCTTAGTGATCTTCTTGCCTTCCAAAGATCAATCACCTGATGTTTATAGGTGGCTGAGAAGAAGAATGGTGATTGGCAAACATATCTAAGTTTTGGCAATCACAAACCTTTGGCTTCCTCCATCATTTTTAGAACAAGAAACACAGCAATTGCCCATATCAAATGAATGACAAATGACCTGTCCCCAAATGTTTGTAGATAGATCAAGGAATCATCGTCAAATTAGCCCAGATGAGAAGTAAAAAAACCAAGATTACAATACATTATTAACCAATAACACATGCCGCTACCAAATTCCCAAGTGGATTTAACAGTAATGGTAATGACTAATCCCGTGCAGTTCCTCGCCTAAGGAGAGACTTGTATATCAGAATACCAGAAGAATTCATTTTTAGTTGTAGGTATCCTTTCATCCATGTTCCAGAAACTCGTATGTCTTCAACCAACATTTGGTTTTAGAATTTTACTTGCAGGTATATGCATACGCCTTACTGCATGCAGATCATGCTAATCATGGTCCACGATCAGGCAACTTACAACTCAACAATCATTTCAACTACCCTTCCGATGTTTGACGCCACACACTAGTCTAAAGAAGACCCTGCCAATGTGTTCGACTCTGCAGCCTTATGGTGTTAAAACTGTTAACATCAGAAATATTCAATAGCACACAGCTTGACAAATATCTTAGCATTCAAGCTCTTCCTCCGCGATAAAATATTTGCTGAAGTGCTTGACACGGAATTTCCACTCTCCCGTTACTGCATTGTAGGAGATAAAATCTGCACCTTGCTCCTCTGTTTTCTTCTTCAGTCGTCTCTCGAACTTCTCAACCTCAGCTCCTTCTGTTAAATATTGCCCCGACTTCTTATCGATGCATTTCACGTTCAATAATGTGATCTCAGCAGGCTTGTTTAGTCCTGAACCTGCTGGTGGCCTTTTGCTCTCATCCATGTACACGAGCACTTCACATTTGTTAAATTGCACTATGCTCTCAAGATCAAGGCCCCGCACATCCACCTCACACAAAAACTTCAGAAAACCATATCCATGTCTTCCAATCACAAACTCATTCACTGATCTGCAATACCCTGGCTCAGCTCTCTCCTTTGCAGCTAACTCCTGTGTTTTTGGTTGGATGAAATAATCAGAACTTCGTAGCTTCGGCATTACAGCTTCTATATCTGCACCATGCTCATATGCAACTGCAGCCTCCCCAGCTCTATGTCCAGTAACCGAAGCATAGCCGTTTGCTCTAGGAAACCCCTTCGAATGTACGCCATTTTGCTTAGGGGATCCCTTGGACAGCGAAAACTCTTCTTCTGCCTTTGTTCTACCAAATGTTGCATTCCCATAACCATGAATATGATCTGAGAAAAAAAAATCCACAATTTCGATTTTTTAGCATGCAATAATTTCATAGATTCCAGTATTCCTAGAGATGGACAAAACATTAAATGTTCCTTACTTTCAACCTGTCCATGTCCATTAACCCCATTTCCTTCAAGTTTATAATCTGCTATCCGCCAAAGTCCATGCTTAGTCCAGAGCTAACAAAATCTTGAAAGACAAGTGGATTTAGATTCATACCCTTTTCTGTCCTCAAATCTGTGTTTGTGGATTTTGAGCTTTGTGATAGATTCTGTGATTGCTCAGGTTGACGAATAACTAAAGCTCTTGGATTCTCCCGAGGTACAAATAGAGCGTCCCCTTTAGAAACAGTGACGGTATCTTCACCATCACTAAAAAAGGAGGTCTAACCAAACAGAATTATCAAAACATCAAATATTGATATTAATACATTACTGCGGTAAAACGTTATGCAGCTTATTACCTTAGGAGTATCCTTTTTTGAGTTGTATCCCCGTGCTTGCATACGAATTCTTGACCTCTGAGTGATATGCCTTGGTGTAAGGACAGATGTCATACGAATAGGAGTGGGTTTATCTGTTACCTGAACAAACCATATAGAATGCATAGTTAGCATGATGAAATTCTTAAAAGCAAGAGAAAGCTATGCAGCTAAGCAAAATTTTACATGTAAGAGAGAGTACTTACTGGCATACTAGATATTCCATACTGTATTGAGGAACCCAGTGATGCACTGGGGCCAATAGACATCTGAGGCATAGGGGGTAAATTTCCGAATGGGTTGCTAACAGATACCGGTACACTTGTCCTGAATGTATGTATATACTGCTTCACACAATTGAATATACCAATTTGATACTCCGTAAATCAGTTATCTAAATACTTACTGTGGTGGCAATGTGCTGAGGCTTGATCCAGATATTGTAGGCGTGCCAAACGAATTCATTCCTAGAAGAGCACGGATGATCAAGGATGAGAAGGAAGAAATCCGTAGTGAAGTCGGCATAAAAAATTAATCCATAATATCACCTGGCTGAGATTGCCCTAGACTGGAAAACCCGAAACCCCCACTGGGTGCAGAGGATGGAGCACCAAACAAAGATGACTGCACATAAAACATCCCTGAGGACATTGTCCCTCCCCTGAATATTTGAATGCAAACTTTAAAATAAACTTACTCCTGGAGTTGAGAAACCCGGTGGTTTAGTAGTCTGGAAAGGTGAAGCAGAGGTTCCAAATAGGTTTGAACCAAGGGTCGGAGTGTTAAAGGCTGGAGTCGATACAGCTGCTGGTTGGCTTGGAGTTGAGAACAACGAGCTAGATGGTGCACTTTGTGAAAAGGGGTTGGAACCAAAAGTGCTTGTGCCTGCATTGAAGAGGCTAGAGGAAGCTGAACCAAGTGCAGGTGTAGAGGAAGCACCAAATACAGTTGGAGAGCTCCCAAACCCTGAAGTAAAAGTACTTGGCGTGCTTCCAGCCCCAAAAGGTGTACTTAAGTTTGTTCCAAACGATGGTGTACTTGCTTGACCAAATGCTGGAGTGCTTGCTTGACCAAATGCGGGAGTCCTTGATTGACCAAACATTGGAGTGCTTGATTGACCGAATGTTGGAGTGCTTGATTGACCGAATGCTGGAGTGCTTGATTGACCGAATGCTGGAGTGCTTGATTGACCGAATGCTGGAGTGCTTGATTGACCGAATGCTGGAGTGCTTGATTGACCGAAAGCTGGAGTGCTTGATTGACCGAAAGCTGGAGTGCTTGTTGTCTGACCAAATGCAGGGGTAGACGATGCAACTCCAAATGGGGATGGGGTCACTCCAGAAGAAGTACCAGGTGTGCCGAAAGTTGTCGGTTGGCTTCCAAAAAGACTAGACGTGTTGCTACTGAATGGGTTTGGAGATGGCGCTGATGTCTGCCCAAAAGCTGGAGAAGAAGTTCCTCCGAACGGAGTGGATGTTGTTGATGGATGACCAAATATACTGGTTGTTGATTGCTGCCCTTGTGGGTTATGACCACCTGTAGAATAGCACCTCTAAGATTGTCAAATATTGATGTAATACTATCAAATTGGCTAATGAAAAAGGAGCAAATTCTTTGCACATCTGATAGCTAAAAGTTTCTAATTTTTAAGAAAACTGATATCGTTTTGAATAGAAGTTGATAAATTCCCTACTAGTCTACATTCTAAGATACATGCGGGTGTGTAATAAGGACTGAATAGATGATAAAACAATGAAGTAGAAAAAAAGACCGTGTCTGGTTGTGAATATTTCAAGAAATTCAGGATAACCCCTAGAATGGGAGAGCATTACTATATTTTGTCTCTGTTTTGTCTTTCAGAAATACAGACCCAGTACATTGATCATTGAGCCACTGCATCAAACTAACCTTTATCACCAGCTTGATAATCCTCAAATCTCAATTCTTCAAAAGACTTAGTTTTGAAGGCAGGCATAGCTGAAATGGACATAAGTTTCCCAGCTTGACCACTGACACCAGCTTCAGCATCAGCGGTTGGAGCATAAGATGCAGCTCTACTGCCACTTTTTTGACCCCCAAAAGCTGTAGCTCCAAAACCAGGGGACGAACCTGCCAAAGAAGAGTCTTTTGAAATTAAAGTGAATATTAAAAAACTTGAAGCTGCAAATCTTGACTAGAAAGAAATGGCACAGCATACCAAATGCAGGAGAACTTTGAGCCCCAAAAGTTGTCGCACCACCAAACACAGAAGTGTTGCCAAAGGCTGGCGTTGAACTGCTTCCAAAAGCAGGTGTTGACTGTCCGAATGCTGTAGTACTACTGCTACCGAAAAGTGAACTTGACGTAGCGCCAAAAGAAGGAGTAGAAGAAGCACCAAAAGCAGGGGTAGATGATGCACCAAATGCTGGAGTGGAAGCACTTCCAAAGGCAGGAGTTGGAGTAGTACCAAAAGCTGGGGTAGAGGATGTGCCAAATGAGGTTGAGCCAAATGCTGGAGCACTTGATCCAAATGATGAAGATCCAAATGCAGGTTGCGACTGTCCAAAAGTTGTGCTTCCAAAAGGATTTGCCTGCCCAGCATTAGTTTGTGCAGGTGTGGAACCAAAACCGCCAAAAGTTGTTGCAGGTTTTTGTCCAAAAGTTGACATTCCTGAATTTAAATACAATACCATAAACTTATCAGCCCCACTAGTAACACATTCCAAATAATGTGAATTAGATTAAAAGTTTAATGAAACCATTCAAACCTTTAAATATTTACATAGGAATCCTTCAAAAATACCACATTTACAGCTGATCAAAGACACTTAATTTTGAATAGTTACATACAATTAAATTTGGGACTATTCTCACCAAATGCAAAACAAATTGTTGCTGACTTCACTTAAAGTACAGTTTGTTTCCAAAAAAGTTATTATTTTCTTTACTTATTGCTAGGTACTCTCTATAAAATCAGAAGCCCAGTCTGTATGAGAAAGAGCTGGTATCAAGCACAGAAAATGATATCAGGCTACATATTACTGAGCTCACACCCTTCAGAGTTAGTTGTTCAATGAATCAAATGATCAACACCTTTGCTTGTGCTTAATGCCTCTTGCTGTTCCATTATATATTATGTCTCTTACTTTTCAAATTATCCATCAACTGGTTAATGATAATATCAGAAATCAAGTGCAAGGAGATAATAACTGAAGAGATGATATGGCAGCTCCACTAAAATGTTACATATTCAATCATTTGCTGATTCCATATTTCAATAGGCTGTGAGCCTCTTTTCTTTCTGTGGATTTGGTTGGTGATGAAGGCTAACTCTAGTTTTAACCAATCCAATCAAGAAGGATATTTACGCTTGAAAGAGTCATCTGTTTCACTACATCCATACCTCTCCTTAACACAATTTTCTACAACGATATTAACAAGATCACAATTGCAATTTTTGCCAATAATGTTTTACCAGCAAGAGAAAACATAAGGTGCATCTATTCACAGGTCTCAAGTTTGAACAAGCAAGAGGAGCATTTGCACAAAATTCTTGAAGCATTTTGAAAGAAAGAGAAACTTTTCTTTCTACGAGATGATTGGCCCCTGGCCCACAACTGAAAGGTACCAGAGGCAACCATTGAGACCTCTTGTTTTTACAAATCACAATAAGGTTAGACCGACGTTCATCTCTCTAACGGAATTGGCCTTGGTCAAAGGCAGTTGAAATAGAAACTTTCTTGGTTAGTTTGGAAAGGAAAATGAATACCAGTAATTGGGTAGCTTTTATGTGCCCACTTAAAATCCAGTGCTATGATACCAGAGAAATGGTTCATCAAATACCCCAAGAATAGGAAGGGGGCTGCCATGCAAATAATCCTCTTTAGAGTTACTTCTATTTAAGTAAATGAATTATATTCTTTGTGTAACGCCCTTGGTATGTCAGAAGAAAGCTGACAGATGATTTAGATTGCAGGACATAGACTTATCCTGGAAAAGTAGCTCTTGTGGAAAATGGTGGCAATCAAATCATTCTCATCCTCCACATCCACTTCACTTTTGCTGCCGGTTTTATCCTTTTCTTGCTTATATTTATTCCCTAATCTCACAATTCTCATTGCATATATATGCTTTCACAACTCTTTAACTGGTACAGAAGTACGAACCTGTATCACATCCTC
Organism: Azolla pinnata; assembly: GCA_037176905.1. Classification (NCBI taxonomy): domain Eukaryota; kingdom Viridiplantae; phylum Streptophyta; class Polypodiopsida; order Salviniales; family Salviniaceae; genus Azolla; species Azolla pinnata. Next base: position 24,190 of record JBBBWG010004670.1, read on the forward strand.
ACATCATGTGGGATACCTCCCTCTAAACTGCTTCTTCCCTACATTATGTACAGAACCAGTTTGGACATCTTATAAACTGCATAGAGGTGGAGGTATTGGCCAAACCTAGGATTTATCTTTAACACCATAGACATAACTGTGAGGGATACTAATCAGTTCTGTCATAGTTTCTTTCAATGACCAAGATTACAATGTAAGCTGTAATCACTCGTTCAGACTCATAGACCTTATGGCCCTTTAAAAATGGTTTACATCATCCTTCTTGCTTTCTCTAATCATGCAATGTTATGCACATAACAGCTTCGTATCTTTACTCAATCTAATATTTCAACATAAAATGTGCATAAATATTACTTGTCATTGTGCATTGCCCACATACACATAGATGCCTACTCAACAATGTGTCAACAATGTGTATTGACATGCTCCCATATAAATAGCACTACTGTGGATGGTATAGGAGTATGAGTGTACCCAGCACCGAACACTGAGTTTACAAATAGGAAACTGAAGAATGCAAACAAAGGCATGAAGAGGAGGAAGAAAATGGTCTCTAACCTCCTAAATAGAAACTAGAAATAAGGCGAGCCACAAAGGATGGTTTGATAGTTATATTGTTATACTTCATAGAGATAGTGGCTGAAGATTTATGAGGCTTGTAACAGCTGCGGATATTCCTTACTTCCTGTTCACGTTACTTCTAAACATGAAATACGGTTTGAACTGTAACAATGATTTCCATCCTCTACGGGATCATATGGATGTTTGACGCCCATGAAGTTTCCTTGCTTCCTGTTTACATTGCTTCTAATTTGTTCTAATGTCACCTTTGCTCAGCTAGAAACACAAAAAAGGCACCTCCCAGACTAGGGTAAAGTAACAAACTGAAAATATGGTTTTTCATACTCGCAACAAATCACATCTGACATGGCTATCATACAGGCTGTTAATCATTCTTATCTAATATCATATTGTGCATGGACAATGTGACCACACACATGTAAATGAACACCACTACAAGTAGCGCATAAAGAAGTCAAGAAGATTTATGGAAATGGTGTACTACCGAATGCTGGTGTGGATGTTCCAAACACGCCTGTGGATGTTCCTCCAAATATCGAGCCTCCCGTCTGTGAAGCCCCAAATGATGGACTTCCGAATGTTTTTGCACCAAACATTGATGATGTGTTATTCTGACTAGCACCAAAGGGACTCGGTGTAGTTGTTGAACCAAATGGATTCGTTGCTGATGAAGATCCTCCACCAAACGGGCTCGAATTGGATGCACCAAAAGCTATACAATATAACAAATTTCTTTTAAAGGCCAATCTAAATGGTAAATCATTCTGATGGGAAACAACAAGAAGAATGCAATGGGGAAAATATTTTAATGTGTATCAGCATAGGATTTCTTAAAGAAAAGGCAATTTCTTACGGCTACTTGACCCGAACAAAGACATCCTGTCTGCTATAAACCTTTTTTCCCTGTCAAATACAGAGTAAAATGCAGTCGGATCAGTGTATTGCTACTTTTAGAAAGTTTCAAACAGCTGCTAACAAGAATCTGACAACTGCGGATGATACCCTAGGAAGAAGTGCATGAAAGCATGTAGATTACATCATTAATGTCAGAAACAATGACAAGCAGAACATAAACTTCTCTCGCAGCAAAATCACATTTAAAAGAAACAAAAACAAACATAAAAGAGCAGAAGCAGGAGAAACGCTCTTTAGGGGAAGAGTGGTTTCTTCCATTACCACTTCCAGAGAATTCCTTCTGACTGAGGTGTAAGTGTAATGTACAGATATTCAGAAGCTCCAGAAAGGGAGGGAAACCTTAGTTTTTCAGGGGTGATACTACAAAAGGACTAACAGAACTCGAGCAATAGTTCATACAGCATTCATAATCATCACAAAGAAAAAACAAAGAGAAATGAAACCAGAAACGGGGAAAAGCTAGGAGAAGTACCTTGGCAGAGACGAAGAAGAAGAAGAAGAAGAAGAAGATAAACCTCTACTTATTTCTACCTACCTAACTATCTATCTTCTTTTCCTCCTCCTCTTCTTCTTCGTCTTCGTCTGCGTCTTCGTCTTCCTTCTTCTGCTTCTTCTTCTTCTGCTGCTGCTGCTGCTGCTGCTGCTGCTGCTGCTGTTGTTTAAGAAGCGATCGACGCAGAGAGATGAATCATAAATGGGTCTGCAGACGGATCGCTTCCAGCAAAAGCTTCAGTGCAGGGATGGCATGGGGGAGGCAGACTCAGTTCGCACCGCATACATACATACATACATTCATACGTATACACAGACACGCACGCACGCATACATACATGCATACATTCATACGTATACACAGACACGCACACACGCATACATGCATGCATTACATTCATACGTATACCCAGACACGCACGCACATACATGCATACGTATACACATACACACATATGCGTGTATATCCATGTGCATGCATGCAGGCGTACGTACATACACATGGACACGCGTGTACATACACTGCCTGCATACATGCATAGCTGACACCACACGTACATGCACACCATCACCATAGAACACCCCACACGATGCATTCATACACATGCATACACATGACATAAGCCCATGCATACATCCTAATATATGCATGTGTCGTACTCACAAGCACGCACACATGCATACATACATCCACACACACATACACATACACAATACAGAATTGAAGCTTTAGGACAAGTTAGAAGATATCCTGGAAACTCATCATAGGCATGTCAAATGGTGAAAAGTCTCTGTCCCTGACTTTGGCTTTTTCTCATTGATTTTCAAAAACAACACAACCCTAAGCATTTCGTGATTCTAATAAAAAATCGACTCTATTGCAATCAGATCGATCATGGAATACCATTATAGATCATCAGGGGAGAATGAGACAAGAGATGGTGCAGGGGGATGCCTTAGTACGCCCGAGGGACTCGTTGGTAGCACCCTTGATTTCCTTTGAGGGGCGGGCCACCTGTTGCCATCACGTTCAACAAGGAGGTAAGCTCTTTATTTCATCTGGGACTAGAGTGCCTATGTAAATTTTCAATCATATGTAGGATAGTTAGGTCAAGACCTAATAGAGGGTTACTCAAAGATTTCTCGCAAACCAAAGCTGCAATCTCAAATTACGCATGTGCAAATTATGCGATATTGCTTCTACCATATTGAATTTGCTGCTGAAACGTCAATAGATCAGGCTGTAAAGAGCAGCCCATTTTATCTTCGTGAATCCATGGCCTTTTGTACATATTGGACACAAGGCTTTTTACCTCAAGAAGTTGCTAAGATATTCGGAAACACGTATACTGCAACACTTTCCTGGATCAAGGAAGGAGTATTTACCGTTTTTGGAAGAAATAGGTGAACATATGGGTAAGGTGTTACGGAAAGTGACTTTCATCAAGTTGCAAACACTGGTAATGTTGGGATACCTTCCATTAGAGTATTGTTGGAGTCATTACAACAATTACCGTTAGTTACTAAATTACCAAAGTTGGATGGTGATGCGATTGATCAAAATATTGTGTTTAGTGGATTGATGTTTCTATTGTAAATAGGTAAGGCAAGAATGCTCTAAACAAAAAGAAGCAAGTAAAGATGGTTACAATAATACGGTGTCGCGAAATTACGACGAGGATGCGTGAACGTCGAGGCAGGACCCCGGGGCCTCTGATCAGAGGATTCCAAATACCGGGATGCGAAGACTGATAATTTAGCTTGAATATATAAATTTGAAATAATTTCTTTATTATAGAGAAGAAATTACAATCAAATCCCGAAATCGGAATCAGAAAGGATTGGGGCATAGTGAAAGTACCAGATTAGGGTTTCGAATTCAGAAGACTTGGATTACAAAGCTGAGATTAAGAAATCAGGGTTTCGAGTTTGGCCGATTAGGGTTTTGAATTCTGAAGACTTGGCTTCGATCAGAGATTTAGGGTTTGAGTTTTGCCGATTCCATAGACTAGGGTTTCGAATCCAGAAGACTTGGCTTAGATAAGAGATTTAGGGTTTAAAATTCTACCCTCTACAAGCTTGGCTCCCCCTGCAAGAAGGAACTCGAGTTCGCATCTCCAGCTCCGTCGCATGTCTCCCACGTGACACTCTTTAGTTGCATGTCTCCCACGTGGCGTTTTACTTTTGCATGGCCTTGACATTGGCGCGACCGGGCCGCGTACACGATCGTATTCGTCCGCCTACGCACGATACGGACCACACTCGTCCGGCTACGACTAGGGGCCGCACTGCGGGCTGCACTCCGACTCCGAATACGGTCGCACTCATCCGAATATGCTCCGAATACGGTCGCACTCGTCCGACTACTACGGGCTGTCGTACTCGTCCAACTAAACTCGTACCCGCAAAAGTATGAAATGTGGACTCCGCGGAAAAACTACCACCCGCACAGAGCGTTACAAAGCACCCTGAAGAACACAAATGAAAAATATTCTTCAAGGTCGGCCTATATACTGCTAGTTCTGAAGCGCACGTGCTCATATGGGGCATCTCACTTTTTCGCTTCATTAAGTCTTCTATCTTGATTTATCCGTAACTTTAACCGTACTTGCCCAATTAACATGCCGTAAAATACGTTTGGAAGCTCTTGCGGACCTTAATCTCCTCGCATCAAAGTACTAGGCTAACATAAAATTATTACATTTCATATCGTGTGTGAATAGACATACGACATTCACCCCCACCAAACCTGCACATCCTCCGGTATGTGCCAATTTCAGTAAGACTTTTTTGTTGGTTATTCTACTTTACTGTCGATGCTCAAGACAGAATCGTCTAGAGCTTTGAATCCGATTTCAGTTCTATCTCTTCTCTTGAAGACCTTGATTCTTTTACCAACAATTGGCAAGGAAAGTTGTGTACCATTAAGTTCTGCCAAATGATAGGTCGCATTATCTCCGACTTTCTTCATTACATATGGTCCAAACCATCGTTGCGAAAATTTTCGAGCCGTACTATGTTGGTTGTTGAAGCTACTATCGTAGACAAGAACCCAATCTCCTTCAACGATCTTCCTTGGACGAAGTCGATGTCGTTTGTCAAAGTCCTTCTTGTTCTTCAATCTTGCATCCTTCAGCCGTACTTTAGCGACTTTTATATCTTCTGTCCTCTGCTCCAATTGTCGAATCCTCAAAGCTAGTAGATCTTCTCTGCTTATCTCGTCTTGCCATG
>JBBBWG010004681.1:0-29400 GCA_037176905.1 Azolla pinnata
AGGGTTTAGGGTTTAGGGTTTAGGGTTTAGGGTTTAGGGTTTAGGGTTTAGGGTTTAGGGTTTAGGGTTTAGGGTTATGGGTTTTTAGGGGTTATGGGTTTTAAGGTATATTTAAGAATGAATCCATGATGAGATTGATCGGAATATGTTCCTCGCTTGGATTATGACTAGGCTGAAAATCGGCGTAATCTATATATAATGATCGTGAACATTGTTTGCATCGGTCATCGGTTGGGTGTTGCATAAGAAATATCGATAACTTTAACAGGTCTCTTCAACTCTGTTTCCGTTCGCGTGCAATGGTCTGGGTTAGCTTAATGGTCATTGGATTTAGTCTCTGCCATATCAACGGGTTTCAAACCCACGACCCGTTTGTTTAGAGAGATAAGTATTCTAACCGATTGATCAAACATAAATTACTTATGTAAATAATGCCAACACATATACATTTAATATCTCTTTCTGATGTTCCAGAAAGTTTTGGAACTTTCTAGAAGCCTCTACATGCATCTCTCCCCTTACATGTAGGACCTTGCATGCATGAGTCCTGGACCTGTATAAATACAGGGGTTTACCTGGATCCCAATTAAGGTGAATAACATCAATTACGGAATCAATACTTAGCTTCGTCTATCTTTTTCTCAGTTATCTCCTTTGCTCTAACCTAGCTCTATCTACTCTTCTGTGTCTGTCTGCGATAATTTGGGTTTTTGAACAATTTTGATGTCTTTCAGAATAAAGCGAAATAAGTTGTACTAGGATGGAGTGAAAGAGGGTCAACTCTCGACCTCAAGATACCTCCTCGAGTTCCTACATGTGCATTGTACAAGTGTTACTTCATTTCAGCAAAATGCAAAATACAAAGAGATCAACATGTCTATAGTAACATGTTGAGACCCACGTACGAAGGCTGAAGAAATTGATAATGTCATGGGAGAGCTTTAGTCGAAGTTTTAGTTGTTATTTTTACGCGACCTCACTTCTTGGGATGATATTGCAATGAATGTTCTTGTTGTTTGTTTCTCATCGAACCACTAATCGTGGACATTTCACAGGATGCAAAGTCCCGTTTAAACGGGGAGAGGAAGCGTGTTTGTCTAAGTGGATCATAAAATAAAGACATGCAAAACGCACTTCACTCTACGATGAGTAAAGCCTTCATATGCATCAATATCAGGGAAAACGTGATCGATTATCTTGTGTAGAGCAAGCTTTCGTGACGGCACAATTACCAACTTCCCATCAAATATTTTAAGAAGAGAATGCTTGAGATACGTTAAATGGCATTTAGGCTAGAGATTAATCTTCGGCTTTGTATGAACAACTCCACATGTTTGTGGGGTTTGCTATTGGGCATTATTCAAGCACAAATAAGATGGAGAATGCGTGAATTTGTATGTCGCCTGCTTCTAATTGAATTGTGGCAGATATGTAACTAACTCAAAGCAAGAAGCACTCGAATGGTGCCAGAGATGCTAACGATTTTTGTTAGCTACGTGATCAACGCGCAAGCCAATTCCGTCACCAACCCTTTGTTTGCTTTTGCTGAAGAAGTAGAGCAAGGAAATCACTTGTTTATTGCTTCATAGTCATGATTTCATGCATGTGAAGAAAAGAGTGTTATCGCTTAGCAATGTATATGGGGGCGATTAAGAGACTGATCAATTAATTTTTGCTAAAAACCACTCGGCAGCAAGATGAATGTCCGATGCATCTGGATGGGACAATTACAAGGGTGAGAAACTTCAACATCGCTACCAACACCAAGGTTTGGGAGATTTACATGTGGTATTTCATGGCGTTGGTGGACAAGCAATCGGAGAAGGTGAGGTCACATGGGGCCAATCGAAAATTTGGGCACCAGTTGGAGAGAGCAAAGACAACAATGAATGAAGCAAGAGAATAAAACCGACTTGTGGGATTATCGTCAGGCTAATCAAGTATGGTTGCGGGTCTTGCTAGTTCTACAAAAGCAAGGAATGAATGTGTATCTTGCATGGGGTTCAGTTGTATGGTCTTCCTTAACTTCTCAAGTTGCATACTATGATTCTAATTTGGGTTTGACCTCAGCGATAGATGTGTCAGAAAGGAGAATATGTAAGATATCGACGAATTCTGTTCGTCAAAACAATGCGTTGCTGAAACAGAGGGAATGGTGGATATTGCTCGGTAGTTGCACCATGTGGCATATATGCAAAGCAAGGTGTGATTGCTTGTTCAATGGTACGATACATCAACCGCTGCAAGTAGTTCAGGACATATAGCTGGAATCGGTGCTTACTGTAAAAGCGAGATATGACGATAATATTAAGGGAATAACAAATGCGACCTGCGAGAAAAAAAGATTAGCCTTTCATGACCAATGGGGTCATATGGGCTTTTATAATCTTTGCGAGAATAGAATGGTTTGGAATTTCGCTCCACCTAAATGGCTTTTTCCTCCCCGCATAACCTAATTAACAGGTATTGGTTAGCAGGTGGAATTGCATCGGATAATAGCTATGCTTAATCTTGGATTGTAAAACTACATCAATATTGTATATACTGCTATTGGTCTGTATTGATAACTAATGAAAGGAATTTTCAAGGGGAAAAAAATAAAATAAAATAATGTATATATATATATGTACATGCATGCATACATATGTGTACATACTTGGATGCGTTCATGCATGGGCAATACATACGTACATGCATACATACGTACATGCATACATACGTACATGCACATGCATGCAGACATACGTGGATGCACGTATGTACGCATGTATACATGCACGTATGTACCTTGTCCATGTATGCACACGCACATACATGCACAAACATGCATCCCCGTATCATGCATGCGCATATGTATGTGTGCATGTACGTTTGTACATACATGATGCGGGGATGCATGTATTGTGCATGCATGTACGTTGTCCACGCATACGTACGTACATTCACCTACATACGTATACGTGCATGCATACATACATATGTACATACGGGGATGCACACATGCGGACATACGGAGAGAGTATATGCTTCGCTGAGATTCCATGGCGCGAGCAGATGTATGTGCATGTATGTACGTATGTACAGATGCAGGTATGTACATCGTCCACGTATATCGTCCGTACATGCACGCGAATACGCATACGTACATGCATACACGCGTATGTACATACGGGGATGCATGCATGCGGACATACGGAGAGAGTATCTGCTTCGCTCGGCGCGAGCAGATAGATGTATGTGCGCGTATGTACGCATGTATACATGCGCGTATGTACATTGTCCACGCATATCTCGTGCGTACATGCACGTACATACGTATGCACGCATGCATACATGCGTATGTACATATGGGGATGCATGCATGCCGACACATACGGAGAGAGTATCTGCGTCGCTGAGATTCCATGGCATGCACGTACGTGTGTATACATGCATGTTTGTACATTGTCCCGCGTATATCGTCCGTACATGCAGGCACATACGTATACGTACGTGAGTATATACGCACGCACGCACGTATATGCGCATGTACATACGGGGGTGCAGACATGGCGGCATACGGAGAGAGTATATGCTTCTCCGAGATTCCATGGCGCCAGAACAGGAACAGACCTGCGGGACGGGCATATCCACGAAACGCAGAGTGGATATGCCTTCTGCTTCCATCGCCACGACGATGATGCAGGCGCAGGCAGAGATGCGGAGAAGATTCCTGACCTAGAAGCTCCGGAGCGGAGGCCAGAGACGCGGAAGAACAGAGCGGCACAGACGGAGGAGATATGGTAAAAGCGTTCATGGCGTTGAACTGTCTGTGACCTGGCGGCAGACAGACAGATCTGCAGCCTTTCATTCGGAGCTTCTTCTTCTCCGCCAGATTTTGTTTCCTGGCTCGCCTTTCCCATCGCCATCGCCCCGCAGGCCGCAGGAGCAGTGGCAGAAGCCCGTGGGATGAAACCTGACGGTTCTCTGCCCCTCTCTCTGTACGTGAACCGCTAGTCGAGTCGCTCCTTTTTCTGGTGCCGAGCCGGGGAATGTGGTTTGGCATATTGGGTTCTTCGCCATGGCCGCTGCAACCTCCTCTTCTGCTCAAATGTACAGCCCTTCCTTCGCTGAGTCTTCTCAGCTCGAGAGAGCCGAGCTTTTCGTCCCTTTGCTAAGCAGGAACCCACGATCATTCCGGAGAATCTTATCCATTTCTGCGACAGGTCGAGACACTAACAGCGGTGGATATGGCCATGATTTCAGTAAACCGAGCTTTTTCGTTGATAAGAAGAACAACGATGGAGCCATATCTGCCATAGCCATCGCAGCTCGGCCCACCTTCGGTGAAGAAGGGGTCAATCCATGCCGATCAGAACAACTGTTAGAAAATTTGAAGGCATTAAATCAAGCACTATGTAAGGTTGGAACTCTGGCACAGAAAATTAATATACTGAACAGCTGCCCTAGAGTGAAAGCAGTATTTGGTCATCATCATCATCATCACATAGGTAATGTGGGTCTCTATCCAAACCCTATTGTATCGCTCGCAACTGAAACCTTAGGTGAGTATGAGCTGTATTTACTCAAATGCTTGGTTGCTGCGGGTCAAGAGCATGTATTAGATGCTCCATTAGAATGGTTCCATCACATTGAGAATGCAACATCGCCATCTGAGACTGGTTCATCGATCAATGGGAAAGCTCATTATGGTACATCTGAAGCTCAAATGCTGTCATCTTATGAAGAAGATTTACCTATCAGTGGAAAATGTGATCATGGAAATGGATCTGAATCTTATCCGGAACCGATTAATGGAATGATCAAGGATCATAATGAATCCCATGTTGTTAATGGGACTGTCCCCCTCCATAGCTTGACACTGAAGACAATGCTCCAAAAGCTCATAAAGTCTCTTCATGAGATAGAATCCTTCTATGACAGTATCGGTGGTATAATCGGGTAAGAAGCTCTGCTTTATGGAGCAAATGTATGTAATTTGTGTCTTTTGTTTCTCGTTGTGGATCTGTCCATTTTACTCCATGTATACTGTCTGAAAAACTGTACATTTTACGCTATATATACTGTTCCCTCTTTAATATATATAAGTTAGATAGATGTAACTCTATTCTATAGTACATTATTGTGCTATGTTTGGCAGTTAACTCACAATAGTGGAACAATGTTATTATATTTCTTGTGCATATACATCACTTGATGTTAGGCATTTTTTCCATCTCGGTGTTATTCCACTTACTTCCCATGTATTGATGATGTTCATGTTCTAGATCCCAGTCTACATTATGAAAAAAGAAGAGTTTTGAGGATGTGAAAACTCATAATACGAGTTCCACATCCATCATGTGGGAGTTAAATCTCAATGTAGCAGGGTAATGTGGAAAAGACTCAATGTACGGTTCTGTCCCACAATGTGACAATATTCCATATGCACAATGGGAAGTTGTGTAGAGTATCTTAGGTGAGGCCTGAAACTTAAGTGCTGAAGTGTAGATCCTAAACTCCTAAACTTATCGCATAATGTGGGAGTCAATGTAACGAGAAATTACTCATCCTGTCTGTGAAACACACTAATCTGCAACATTGTTGTCAAAATATTGAGAAACATATTTAACAGGAGTAACATTTTAAGTCCTACCACGAATGTGGGTTAGACTGTACTGAGAAAGTGTTCAAACTGTGTAATTTAAGAAGATCCTATGTCACAATATGAGAGTGGATACATTGTGGGAAAATGCCTAAAAAGATCTGATGTTATGAGGTGCTTAGATACCAAGCTACAGCATTGGAATTGATCAAGCAATCCAGAGATGTATATGAGTCCACTCACTTGAGGCAAAATGGCAAGAGTGAACACATGACATCTTCAATCAAGTTTTCTGTCCCTATGGGTATTGATCTATCAAAAGACAAAGAGCAGGCAGCACAAGCTGCAGCTTGGGGTATTCAGGTACGTGTAACTCCATAAGTTGTCTTTTCTCTAAGATGGTCATAGCCTCCTGAATATTTTTGTTTTTGGCTTGTTTTAATTACAATATTAATATACTCAGGCTTATGTTCCTGGGTTTGGATTTTTTTAGTCACTGCCAGAGATGGGGGAAATCTATCCTCTTGGTGGGGCTGGAGACAGATTAGGTCTTGTGGATGAAGTTACCGGGGAGTGTCTACCAGTAGCCATGCTTCCTTATTGTGGCCGGACTTTACTAGAAGGTCTCATGAGAGATTTACAGGTGTTATGTTTCTCCACCTCAGGCTTACCTCCTTCATTGTTTCTCTTGTTAACATGGTGATTACTTTTGTGAGTAACATGGGTGTGTTCCATTTCGAACATGATCTGTGCAATGCATGGTTGTAAAATACTTAGTATACTATACTTGTAGAATACATATGGCAAGTATTGAAAAGTATTCCACCATTTTATGAAAATATGTAGAGTATATATTCTAGGAAGAAAATATGTTAGATACTTCAGTTCATTCTATACTTATTATATTTTCATCGCATCAAGCTAAAATACTCAGTTTCACACAAAAATATTCATTCAAAAACACAGTTTTTTAGTGAATGAATCATTTCATTTTGCAAGAGATTTCTAAGACAAGTGTATTCTTACCATATTTGGGAACTTTACTTTGTGAAAATACTTATTAAATACGTTTAGTAATTCCAATAAGTGATTGATACATAGAATATTTCAAATTAATCAGCAGTTTTTGAAATGGGGGTTGTAAAGTTTAGAGTATGTGTATGGATACTTTTTAGTATTTTAAAAAGACTTTTATGGCTAGAGTACAAGTTTCTTAACTATGATGCAATGACACTAGGCGAGGGAATATCTTCATTTCAAAGTCTACGGAAAGCAAGAAATCACTCCTGTTGCTATCATGACCAGTGCAGCGAAAAACAATAATACACTGGTTACAAAACTATGTGAAAGCAAGGATTGGTTTGGGCGTGGAAGATCAAACTTTCGGCTTTTTGAACAGGTAAAGATACCAGAAGAAGTAGAACACCCTAAATTATGGTAATAAAACCTGTAATCCATGGATGGGCATTGTGGCTATTATGGTAGCCAAAGATGTGTTGATTTGGTTAGGGTATTATGGTGTTTCTCCTTATGTTATATTTTATGTTTACATTTATGAACGCATTCATTCTAATACATATTTTTTCTGGTCTGAAATTGTCGATCCCATTCATTTCAGCCTTTGGTACCAGCTGTAGCTGCAGAGGATGGTCACTGGCTTATCAGTGAGCCACTAGTTCCAATCTTGAAGCCTGGAGGTCATGGAGTGATTTGGAAACTAGCATATGATAAAGGGGTTTTTGATTGGTTTTATAGAAAAGGTCGCAGATCTGCGATAGTGAGGCAGATCAGGTTAGAATGTCTAAACGTTTCATCGTGTGTTATATGTTTATATTTCTATGCATTTCAAACTAACCATCACGTTTGACTGATTCTATAGTAACCCAATTGCGGCTACAGATGTCACCTTATTGGCATTAGCTGGAGTTGGATGTAAATATAACAAGGTTATATTCTTACCCAGTGCATCACTTCAGTGTATCACTGAGGAGTATACTTATTTTCATACTAGTGCTGCAAAGATGTAGCTAAGTGTGAAATTTTCGTTTCTAATGAGATTCTTTCCAAACCAAATATGTTTGCAGAAGTTTGGTTTTGCTTCATGTGAACGCAAAGTGGGGGCTGCAGAGGGTGTCAATGTACTTGTTGAAAAAAGTACAAAAAATGGGTGGGAGTATTCAGTGACATGCATCGAGTATACTGAATTTAATAAGCTGGGGATTCCAGATGTACCTGTTTCTCCAGGCAGGTATACAGAGATATGTAATGCGTGTCAAATACCTAATAAAATCCCAGACAGAACTGTAACAGAATATTGTGCACTAGCTCTTCATTTGGATGTTTCTTGAACATTATATGGTGCATTTACTTTCTGAAAAACCCAAACAGATTTGTGACAATTGAGTGCCTACTTGGTTAGTCTTGCATATTAAACGTTGCATTTGGATGTGCAAATTTACCGTATCTGCTGGTTTTGTCTGTGTATCTTGTGTTACGATGTGGACATGTCTAAAAAAATCAATTCGTTATCAATTTTGATTTTGGATATATACTTATGTATTTAGTATTGCAGCATGCAGGCCCAGTATCCAGCCAATACCAATGTATTGTATGTAGATCTTCCATCTGTGGAGAAGATAGCTTCAATTCAAAATTCTGACTGTCTTCCTGGCATGATTTTGAATCTGAAGAAACCTGTAGTGTACAAGGACTACCTTGGTGCAACTCACAGGTCGGTAAATAGAAATATTTTGAACTATTGGAACTTGTTTGTCCTTGCTCGTTGCTTGAACCAAGTTTGGATTACTTCTAATTTTCTTTCGTGTGCGTTCTATTGCTTGTTTGATGTGATGCAACCATTACAGTTTAATGCATAATGCCCCAAATGAATCAGACATACATAATGTGATTTCAAGAAGAAAAGTTGTTCATATAAGTTTATAACAGAGGTTTCTGGACTATATGCAACACAGTTGAAACAACATGTGAGCTGGATTGTTGTAATACATACGCCTACCTTATGTATTAATCTTTTTTACTCGTAGACACATATTTGCATGCATTGCAAGGGCACTTGTGTCGAATTTTTATCAACACTCAGATTTGTGCTCATTCGTGCCTGAGTAAGAAAAACTGTAGGATATATTGTGAATACATCTACTAATTAACCTATAATGTTTATGTATGGATGCATACACACATGCATGTAGAAAAGTAAACTGATATGTGTTTTGCGTTTCAAAGTGAATATTTTTAAAGTAAATAATTTCTTCCAACAATACTCTTTGCATGTTTCAGATTATCTGACTTGGTAAGTGAACAGTACATATGCAGGTCGGATTGAATGCACAATGCAAAATGTTGCAGATTTATTGACCAACAAGTTCTCAGCTAGATTGGACCCTGCAATACATCATGGTATATATTTTTAATCTATATTTTTGTTTTGCCTCAAAAAATGTAACATGCAGAATGACTGCCATTTTCTAACTTCGGCTCTAATGCTTTTCATTTTGCATTTTAGATATCCTAGACACCTTCCTCATCTACAATGAGAGGCGTAAAGTTACATCTTCAGCAAAAAGACAAAGGAAACCGACAGACTTCTCTTTGCATCAGGTAACTTTTTCTTACCGAATCAAGGAAATGCCTATATATATTAACAACGTGTTGCTGAAATATGTTTGTCTTTTTTTGTCAACAGACACCTGATGGCTCTTTCTATGATGTCATATGGAATGCACATGAACTGTTGACTTCCTGTGAAGTAAACATGCCAGAGGTACTCTTGTTTTTGCATTCGAAGATTGTGTTACATATTTCCGGATATCTCCTCCTTTAATAACATTGACTATCGTATGCTTGTTTCACTTTGTGTAGATGGAAAACAAAGAGTGCTATATTGAATCTGGCCCTCCTTTCATTGCGCTTCTGCATCCTGCACTTGGCCCACTTTGGAGCATTATAAGGCAAAAGGTGCTGCATCATATCCTACCTAGTTGCAGAAATTTTAAAGTGTCGTTATTGTTCTGCTGGAAATATTGGATCAAAAAGATTAAAAACTGTTTCTTGGTGCATGGCTAAGATATGTGGAGGTTCAATCAGCAGGCGGTCTGAGGTTCAGCTTGAAGTAGCCGAAATTGCATGGCGAAATGTAAAGGTATTATAACAAATTTGCCTTGATGTCAATGTGTGAACTCCAAATCTGGTCATCAAACAGTGGTAATTTTGGTCATGATTTAGCTTGAAGGTAGTCTATTGGTTCTTGCCGAAAACATTGTGGGCTCGTACAAGGAGAGCAAAGATTCTGAGAAGATTCTCCATTATGGGGATAGGTGAGTGTTTTCCACATCATCTCTGGACTGGTACGATATAATGCTCTTTTAGGTAAGGACGTTTTTCATTGGTATCGTGAATGCATATGTAGGTGTGGAAGGTGTAGTCTACACAACGTGTCCATCTATAACAAAGGAATCGACTGGAGCTCGAAGGAGAATGTGTATTGGAAACACAAAGTGCACCGATTAGAAAGGTTGAAAATAGCTCTGCATGGGAATTCGGAGTTCGAAGCCTATGATGTCACCCTAGAGGTACAGCGTAATCTATACAGGTGCTCCATAACCATGCATATAGTGTTTGTGCATTTGATCTCATGCTGCAACAACTATGTATAAAACGACTCAGTAAATTGTTTTGGATGATAGTGTTTTGAGGTGCTGGATCTCATGTTGCCACTACTTAATTTGGGTCTTGTGCCTTTTCAGGGCTCACACACATTTGAAGTGCCGGATGGGTATAAGATGTCAGTGACTGAAGGAAATAATGGTAAGCTGTTTAGTATCAGTATATCGATTAGCATGCAAAATTAGACAAAAATGAATGAATGCTTGCATACACATACATACAGGCATTGCACCACACAGATAACATACCTACATACATCTTACATACGGTCAGTCTGAGAGGTGCACCTGTGCACACATGGACACATGTATAAAAAAAAACATGCCCTAATGCCCTTCATGCACCACACATGCTTTGTACATGTGCATGCATACATACATCCATTCTTGTGCATGTATATACACGTAAACAGTTTGCATATAACTAAAACGGTGTGCCCCTGGATTTTCTGTATATATACAGGTATTTGTTGTGAATTGCATCCTCTCAAAAAGAGAACATGGCAGTGGCAATACATGCTCCGAGATGATGGGCATATAGAATTAAAGATGGAGTCGGAAAACTAAAGTTTTTCGCTCCTGGAAAGGAAAAGGCTCCTTCAGTTTATATGATATATAATTAAACAGCTGTATCGACAAAGGCAGGTTTGGATGGATTTGTTTGCATTTACCTTCTCTTTCCTTTTCCTTGGTCTGGAATTGAAATTTTTTCATCGTCGTGATGAAAATGTAGCAGTAATACTATCAACCATTCATCCATTATGTGAGATTTGACATAAAACATCTCCCTTTTGTATTATTAGCATCTCTCTCAACCTCATGGAGACATAGAAAGTCCCCTTGTATAAATCTGTAGTTTCATATTGTTTTAAGGAATAAAGATTATTTTCTTGCCTATAGTTTTTCATTATAACGTTTAAAAGCTCAGTTCATTCCTGATGAGTTCATACAAATTTCAAAACTCCGTGAAAGCTACTTCTAGATGAAGTATCCAAAGAACTCCTATTTTTAGGTTAAGAAACATGTAAAATATCTTCACAATGAAGGTCTACATATATACCTTTGAAACAAACTTCAAAACCGTGTGAAAGCTAAACCTAGATGAAGTATCTAGAGAACTGCTATTTTAAAGTTCAGAAACATCTAAAATATTGGCACGATGTAAGTATACACATATATAACCTCTGTGTTTCCAGATGTAGATTCTATAGTTAATTGACGTTTCCATCATGTATTCTTTGGTTGATTGATTCAGTGCATGTTTGATCAAGCAGCTGGGTGGGTTAAGAGGCATGATGTGCCTGATGCTGGTGCATATATGTGGGCAATTCAATTAGAATTCCCACACCTGTAAGCAGTATGAATTAAGATTCCCTGATGCATGAGTCCGCATTTGAGAACAATTCATTCACATCTTGTAATGTCTTTTGCCGGATCCCGTGTTTTGTATTAGAAATTTGGGTGCAGAAATCATTATCACAGACTATCAACATTAGTGAAAACAAAGGAAATGGCTGAGCTGACTCCTTTTTTTTTGTTGTTTTTGTTTTCATCACTCTGAACACAATTGCATTACAAAGGAGAAACCCACTAAAGCTAATGTACACGGGGGGGGGGGGGAAATCCACACTACTAATACTTGTATTTCAGCAATGGAATTTTCATTCATACGACTGCCCAAGGTCGCAAGCTGTTTGTGGGGCGAGGGCTCCGAGGCACAGTTCTTTGGAAATTGACTTTGAAGGTAGATCCGTAGGTCTGGCCATCGCTTTCCACTCTCGGCACAGCTGTCACTTCCTTCAATGGATGCTCGAAGCTCCGGAGCCCTTCGTCGCTCGAGAAATAGCAACCTTCCACAACCACAACCACCACCAAAGATCAGCTCAGCAGGCACATGGGAGCTTTTTTTCCCCTTAAATAAAGATCAGGATTCAAATCTTCCGTTTCGGCTTTCTTAACTAATTCTAGCGTAGTCAAAAGAGGTGTGCTAGATGCGTATCAACATCCATGACTATCAAACCATGTATATCTAACCAGCATGGCATAGATACCATTGGCAATCCAACCGTATGGTGTATACCTATCTATCCGTGGCATGTATATTGTATGGCCTTTGTATTGTATGTATACCTTGAGGGAAAATTGCAAAGGATTTGCCGCATGCCTCTCGGATCAGCTTTTCATCGTCTGAGAACGCTACCGATGCATCCGAGGTTGTCCCCCAATAGAGTGGAATCTTTCCAGCTGAATCCTGTTCAAAAGAGGATTCTTATCAGCAAAATGTAGACCCCATGATCTGCTTTGCATACGCTGATGCAAATCTCATGAGCAAGGTTTTCCCTATCATGCAAATACGAGACGATCTAATCCAATCTTGGAGAGGAAGATCACATGCTGCATACCCACACAGACATGCATGCACATCATGCAGATGAAATACACACAATACACACCGAATTGTTGCCATTCTAACCCTGAAATGGAGAAGACCCACGCATACTCCACATTATGCAGATCAAATGCACATACACATCGAATCGTTGGCACTCTATAACCCTGAAATGGAGAACACCCACATGTACCACACATCTTGCAGACACGCAAACACATAAACTCGTCGTCATTTGTGATCTTCAAAGGCGAGCCACACCCACATCGACTACATATCATGCAAGAAGACACACATACAACATCGAATCATATCATCAGTCTAGAACTTGGAAAGGCATGGATATCGGAAAACCTTCACAAATAATACAGCAGATCACATGAAAGCTTAATACAGGGCAGGGGATTGTGAAAGAATAGCTAGATCCGATCTGATCCGATGCGATGAGATAGATAGGGGATGGAAATTACTCACGCTTGCCACGAATATCTTGCCCGCGTGGTTGTCGTAGACGATGAATGCAAAGGTTCCTTCCAAGTGCCCGATGACTTGCTCCGGAGGGTAAGGGGCGCGATCTCGGAGGGCCCGATACGCCTCGATCACCAGCAGGGGCTCGCTCACCGATTTGGACAGCCCGTATTGCTGCCGCAGCTCCGGAAGGTTCTGGAGCACGCCCTCGAAGATGCAGAAGATGTCATCCGAAGCTGCAAAAGCCCTGATCATATAGCAAGCATCCGAAAGCCACTCAGATTTGAAAACAGCCCAAGTCATCCCCTCCATTTCGATCTCAAAAAGCCTATGTGCAATCCAAATTGAAGCCATTTCGATCTCAAAAATGCCCATGTCCAACCCAAATTGAAGCCATTTCGATCTCCGAAAAGCCCTTGTCGAACCCAAAATTGAAGGCATTTGGATCTCGACAAGCCCTTGTCCAACCCAAAATTGAAGCCACAAAAAAAACCCATGTCCAACCCTATTTGAAACCATCTAGATCTCAAAAAGCCCCAAATCCAAAGCCAATGTTAACAAAACAGAATTTGCCATGCAGAACCCGTGCTGCAGCTTGCCCATTGAAAACTCCGATTTTAACTCAAATCCACCCAAACTAAGGATTTTCAAGAGGATGCTGTCACAACAGGGTTAGAACGGAAGACCCAGACTTAGTTTTGTTTTCATTTTTTTTGGGGAGGGCTTGAAGCAAGATGTGAAGAGGAGAGATTTGGGATGATGATGATGATCATGATGATGATGATGATGAGGAGGAGGAGGAGGAGGAGATGCTGTTCTGTATTTTTCTTCTTTTTGAGGATGATGAGAGCTATAATTACCTGTGGGGGTGTTGATGAAGGGTGTAGGCAATGGTGCTGTCATGGAAGGCCAAGGATATGGGCGGATGCTGCTGAGAAATGGCCCGGAATTTGGAGATGAGCTCATCGGAGGAGCATCGGGGTGCACCAGGGGAAGACATGAGGGCTTCTGGCCCTCGAGCCACGGATTCACCGAACAATCCCAACATTTTTCACACAGGAAACACTAACCCAAAACAACTGCTATTGCATCCACTGACACCAGCTATATACTCTTCCCCTCCTCCTTTTCCTTCCCTTTGTGATTGATCTCTTGTTGGTGGTGCCGTCTCTATCTGCACACAGAATTTGAGTGGCCTTTGATGTGGGGTACACACATTCTGCTGTAGATTTGGAAAAGAAGAAGAAGAAGAAGAAGAAGAAGAAGAAGAAGAAATTTCAGAAAGAGGGGGAGAAAACAAACATTTGATTATGTGACAGTGAAATCAATTTTGCATGCAAAAAACAATTTTTTTTTTCTATGTACAAATAAAGAAGAAGACAAAGGGAATCAAAAAGAGGGTGTGGTCTGTCAGTGTCTTTAGTCTATTCTATCTCTTCTTCCTCCAGCTTGATGCTTTTTGTGTAAGTTACACTGTCAATAGAGAAAAAAAAACAACAACTTCATCCAGTGATCCTCCACTTGTCCAAAGCATCTGCTTTTGAAATTTCTTGTTTGTTCTTTCATTGATCCAAGGAATCTGCTCACAGCCTATTAATCTTCATTTTCAAATGTTGCCCCAGCAGACAATTATCTCACAAATCACACTTTTGTCGCATTCCGCTGATTTCAATTGCTTGTAGACCTCGAAACTGCCCACATTCATGCATGCATCCAGTCACGTATATATACGTCGGAAAACATGACATTGATCTGATGCTACCAGTTGTTCATTCATTCAGAATCGCCAGAACGGATCGGCTTGGCGTGAAGCTGGCCACTACTTTGCCAGATCATATCTGCTGCACTGCATCTCAGAATTCTCGCTCGATGTGCATCTTCCGAATGGATAGATGTTGCTTGGTCTGCACTGCAAATTAGTCATGGCTCCAGTTCAAAATTTCACCCCATCATTGTTCATACCCTGCCCATCATAATAAGAGAATTGAAAGATCAACTGTTCTTGCTTCCCTTTTGGTAACCTTCTGGGCCCATCATTTTGTACCAAAGGTATCTCAAATGGCCTTTCTGAGTGAACCAGACATCTACTATTTTCCTGCTTTTGTGAAATTGCAGAAGTTTAAGAGCCGTGCCACATGTTCTGGTCATGGAAGATATTCAGGTCGGTCTGGAGCTCCAAAATCCACATTCCATGGAATGATGACCATTAACCTCTTGCATCTGATCCAAAAAGCTATTTAACCTTGCCTTGATCAAACGCAACCTGTATCTGCATCACACACACACAAAGCTCTTGACATAAATAAAAAAGAATCTTTCATCACATCAGAAATGATGGGATTTTTCAAAATGGAATGAATGCTTGCGAAACTCGATCAGCTGTGTCGATGTCCGGCTTCGGGGGGGAGATCGCCAAGCAGAAATTTAATATCTTTGATCTGTGATCATGAATCGAACGGAAAAAGGCTGGATGCGTTTCGATTCCAGCAGTGCTATCCTCTTCTTTTTCGTTGTCCTCCGCCACATGCGACATTGATTAAAATCTCATATGAGTTTCCATCAATTCTGACCCACAACCACGCATCTTCGTCGTGTAGCCAACAATGTCTCTCGATTCATGTATCCTGTGTGCAGATACTGATTCAGATTTTGGCAGAAGCTTGACAAGCAGTATGATTAGCTACTACTATTCATCCAGATCTGCAGGCAAATGAAGCTGTGACAATCGAAGCCTTGCACAAACGACCCTTTTAACAACGTCATGATATCATCGCTTACATCCGGCAACAAGCGCTCGGTGTCGGCCACATACCACCAACTCTCATCAACAACTTGGCAGAGATATTTCTTTTACCTTCCTTCCCTTCTTTTTCTTTTCTTTGCTATAAACCATGGCTGCTGTCGATGTCAACGGCCATGGAATCTCACCAACAAGCTGCAAATCTCTATCAAGCACAGATGAAATGACAAATTCTGCAAAAAAAATCGAGAACCAGTCGAAGCCGGATAATCATAACTTAAATTTTGCGTACAGCACACGACGCGTAAGAGAATCGTGGGGCCTTGGAAACCATCTCCGATCGATCGGTCGATCCTTCCATCCATCCCCGTCAAACGAAATATGCATGACTAGCACCAGACTGTGCCAACAACAATAGAAAAAACTAGAAATGGCTAGAAATGGGTTGTATTCTCAAATAGCTAAATAAGCAAAGAAACAAAGAAATAAAGTAAATTGCTGCAAACACCATTGCTGTCTGACGAGAATCTGCTCCATGTCCTCGTCTTCGAAAATTTTGAGCCATCAGAAAAAAGCTGTGAGGCCCATCGAAGATGGATTCAATCAAAGCCTGAACCATAGAAAAAGATCAAGATTTTTATTGTAAGTTGCATTACCTTAAACAGCAGCTTGCTTGCAATCGAGTGGCATTTCGGATCGACCCAACATGAAGCTCTGCTTCGAAGACTACTGCAATGGGGTGTCATGTCTGATCGATCCAATTAGAGGGTAAGCTTCCCTTGTGTTGTGATGGATTCAACACGAGGCTCTGCTTCCGGCTTCCGAACCCTATACATAGAGCCATGGAGTGCCCAAATCATGGAAATAAAAACACCCAAATCATGCCCATCAACCAAGAATCCAATGGAAAAACCCGAATCATGTCATCAACCAAGAATCCAGTGGATAAACCCCAAATCATACCATCAACCAAGAATCTAATGGAAAAATCCAAATCATATCATCAACCAAGAATCCAAATGGAAAAACCCGATTCAGGTTATCAACCAGGAATCCAATTATATTCGCAAAATGTCCATATTCATGGAAAAACTCAAATCACGCCATCAACCAAGAATCCGATGGAAAAACCTAGGACATGGATGAGATTCTGAGCTTGCTGTGCGGTGATGAAGATCTCTAACACTACCGCTCCACAATCACATGTCATGTTCAATCGGTATGAGAGTCTTAACGTGTCTTAAGAACATGCTCTCTAACAAACACTCTAGTTACTTCATGTTCATCATAGCCTCTACTTGAAATTGCACAAAGCCCTTTACGCCTACAGGCCGCAATTCATTTGAAAGGCCAACTCTGGAGAGATTTGGAGGGACTTGAAGCTGATTAATTAGTCTCCGATTGCCGCAAATTCGAGACATGTTGTACATACTCAATTATAATTTGTTGCTTGATCATGATCCATCTCAACATATTGGAAACTGATCTTGAATTCGTTAGGTAGCATGATCAGCATGATGATCCATAAAACATGCGGCATCTAATCATAATAGTATATAATCACATGTGTCTTAAGAGAGGATAATCAATTTGTACTAAACATACTAAGGGTAACCTGGATGAGTCTAAGCCCTAAACCCTAAACCCTAAACCCTAAATCGGTATTCCAAATTTGATGATAAGCTTCAATGAGTGTGGGAAATCAATTCATAAGTAAATATTATAAATGTATAAAGAGATATGCCATCGTACGGGCTCCACAATGACTTTGATCTTAAAAAACAAGAAAACAAATCGAGAAGTACAATAATTCAATGCCAAGAAATGATGAATAGAAGAGTGTCAAGCACCTAACCTTCAACATATATTGCTCACATGAGCTCATTACATGGCCATTATTTGGTATTTGTGATGAGATGATTGAAAAATAGAATAAGATTAAGATATGAAAAGATATAAATTAACAGATTATCAATAAGTTGAACAAAATTAATTGAAAAAAGAAACAAGATACAACTTTGTATTAATACTAGAAAAGATACAGTAACATTTACAAAGACAATCCTCAGACTAACAACTCCTAGACTTATCGTAGCTTGATTCCTTAGTGTGCATCACTAAATGGTTTATGTAACTGGTGGTGGAAATAAGAAAGTTGGGACTATATATTACCCAACATAAATTCCCATAGGAGTGAGTATTCATAGATAGATATGTTATCCCAGGAATGTACTTCTTTGCTTCCTACATCGTTCAGAAGTTCCTTGAATGGAACTTTTAATGTGTGCACAAGATCTCTCCATATGGACTTTAATACTACAACGCCAGGTTCTTGCATTCCTCGAAATACAAATGTGCACCTAGATCTCCAGAGACCCCACAATTTAACTGTAGACACATACTCCCATCTCAAATGAAATCCGCCTTCTTGGACTTGCAAATTAACTATCAAACGAGATTCTACCTTCCCCCTATCAAATATATAGTAAGTAGTAATGCTGTTGGCTTCGTACAAGGTCATTGGACCATTCACTATTCCCTAAATTGCTCATTCCCAAGTCAAACATTCCTCCACATTTCAAGTGAGCGAGCAATCTTAAAATTCTTTTCCAAACTTGTTGGGCGACTACACAATCCTATACAGCATGTCCTTGATCTTCAATTTCTAACCTGCATCTCTTACACTTCTCCGCATCCTGCCTCTTAACCCACTTTTCCACAGGTTAATGCACATCTTTTATGCATAAAATTTAATGGAGAGCTCTTATGTTGTCTTTGCCTCTCCCTTGTTACAGATGTATGAGTGGAATCCGCTACAATAGTAAAGTTATCCTTTTGTGACTCTATATTGAAACATATTCTGTTCTCACTTCTTGGCCAAATGGATTTTGAATTTTCCTAGAAAGGTCATTGAATGGAATTATAGCCAATGGTTCTATTCTCTGCCCCTCTACTTTGTCTTTCCTTGAATCATTATTAGAAGACATGTCTAATTCTCTATTCCATAATACTAAGGCCAATTAATTATCCTCTTTTGCTCCATTTGGGAGGAAGTAAATGACTTGTTTGTGGCACCCGAAGACTCCCCATTGCTAATCTATGTACCTTGTAATTGTTCCAAAATCTGAAACATATTTTCTTGATTTGCAATAGGCCTCCATTGTTGTATAACCTGTTTACCTTTCCCTAATAACTTTGTCGATTAATAAATCTTGATTTGGACACTTGAACCCAAAATTTCTCCCCATGTTTATCGTCTTCTAACTATTCATATGCCATTCCTATTCCTTTTGAATATACATCATATTGTTGCTGTGTTTTCTCTTTTCCTACACATTCCCTTACAATATGACCCATTTTCTGACATATAAAACATTGGTTTGGAAGCCCAACATACAGAACACGTTGTTTCTTTGAAACAATATCCTCCAGAATTGGTAGTTTAATATGTGTTGGTAATTTAATATTTTGGGGACCTAACAATTTTATAGAAGGAGCCCTAGTTGCATACATAACTCGTGACGCCATATTGTGTGGAATTCTAAGACAGTACCTATAATTGAACCTAGCTTTGATAGCATATGTACATATTCTTTTCCTAATCCTAGAAACATTGTTGTAAAGTGAAACAAATCTTCTTCAACAATAATTGTTGTAAGAAATTAGTGAGCAGTGCTTCCCCTTGATTTGAACCCAAGATCTCGTAGTACATAGTGGAAAAGCCTAATCATTGAAGTCGTTATTCATGATATGAAATGTTAAAGGT
The DNA here is from genome assembly GCA_037176905.1 of Azolla pinnata. Taxonomy (NCBI): domain Eukaryota; kingdom Viridiplantae; phylum Streptophyta; class Polypodiopsida; order Salviniales; family Salviniaceae; genus Azolla; species Azolla pinnata. Next base: position 19,630 of record JBBBWG010004681.1, read on the forward strand.
TACTTTTTCAGGATATAGTGGTTATTGTATTAAGAGAAAACTCTCGAACTTTCTAAAATATTCTAGAACCTTCTAGAGTATGCTAGAATATTCTAGAACTTTATAGAAATCTCTAGGCTAATTTATAGAAACCTATAAATAGAGACATATAGATCATATCAAATCAGTTCGAAGCAATACTAGTTTTTAATATCAAGTCTTTCTTGTATCTAACTCCTCTTTGTACTCATTCTATTCTAATAAACCCACTATTCTTTTCTATTAATTCACTCACCTTTCTTCTTCTCTTCTCTTATATCTTCTTTCAATCATTTAATCTCTCACTTGGTTCTGACAGTTGCTCACTACAAGGTATTGGCTAGTTGCCGCGAGTTTTGCCACGAAAAATCATCTGTAGCAGTTCAGAAAAAGTCGCGACAAACGACATTTTGGTTTGCCGCGAAATTTTGCCGCGAAATTTTGCCGCGACCATTGCTACGACCCTTGCTGCGATTTTCGCCGTGAGCATTACTGCCACATTTGCCGCATGTTTTACCACAAATATTACTACGACTCTTACCGCGTGCATTACCACGACTTTGCCGTGATATTACCGTGAGCTTTGCCACTCCAGGTGCTGCTTATTTTACCGCAAGTTTGCCACGATTTTTGCTGGCAGCTTTGCTGTAACTTTTCCGCGAGTTTTGCTGGACATTTGCTAGACATTTGTTGCAATTTTGCCGCGTGTTTTGTTGGCTTTTACCGCGAATATTGCTAGACATTTGCTACATCTGTTGCTGCAAGTTTGCCGCATGTTTTGCTGCCACTTTGCCGCGTGTTTTGTTGTAATGTTGCCGCTCAGGATTTCAGAATATCAACTTATCAATTTAGAAGATCGTCATCAACAATCGTCAAGAGCTTGTCAGGAAGATTCTAAAGAATTTATCTATAAACCTTTCTTAATCCATCTTGCTATTCTGTCTTTCATTCTCTACTTCTCCTCGTCTAGGACCTCAGTGGTCATCGCCCGATTCACGCCAAGATCCGACACCGTATAGTGCGACACAAGTGGTGAACTTGAAGTGAACGGGTGAATAAGGAGATGGAGAACCAGCCAACAGAGATGAACATGATGGTTCTGTTCGAGAGGATGCTTTAGGGGTAGAATGCGCAATTAGAAGCTGCATCGGAGGTCGAACGGATCGTGAAGCGCAACGGAGAATTCAATGGAAAGGATGTGTCTTGTTATTTGCGAGACTACAAGGCACAGATGCTGTGATGCGGGATCTCGGAGGGCTATCAAGTCATTGCTTTCAATCGGGTGGCTACAGATCGTCTTTAAGGGAGTATCCGTGAGTTGCAGCGACAACACCCAACTTGGCCGGCGTTTGAAGAAGCAATGAAGACGACATACGCAATGGAAGAATCTTCTAAGGCGACATGGAGGTGTTTCGAAGACTGGGTGGAAACGCCGAACAAAGGGTTGAAGGTCCTCGAGGTATTTTCTGAATTTGAGTCGTTTCGGGATGTTATTTGCACATGATCAAACGCTCCTTGTAGCGGACAAGGTTGTTATGTTTTTGCGTGCTATGGATGTCCGAGACCTACATGATCTCGGAACATTGCTTGAAGATGCGACTACGGAACGTGGGCTAACAGGTGACTGGGAGATTGTTAAAAGTGGTGTGACCCAATTCACAAAGAGGTGTTAGTGGCTGGTAGGGGAAGAGAAAAGGAGCACAGAGCCAACACAAAGGTCTCGAACCGCAGTGGAGAGCCTCGAACCGCAACCTCGGGATGTTCCGACAGAGACTGGAGTTGACACATCTATGTTGGAGCAGCTCTTAAAAGGGATCATGGATTTGAAGATCACGGTAATGAGGAGAGTTATCTCCCCACCTCTCTTTCTACGTCTACCCCTAACCCTAACTCTGCTTCTTCTTCTTCTTCTTCTTCTTCTTCTTCTTCGGCTGCTACTGCTTATTCTTCTTCCTTCCGCTCCCTTGCTCTCTGCAGGAACCCATCTCCTAAACTCTTAAATAAAAAACCCTAATCTGCTTTCTCTCCCAAATTCGCCCATCAAACCCTAATCTGCTCTCTCTCCCAAATTCGCCCATCAAACCCTAATCTGCTCTCTCTCCAAAATTCGCCCAACAAACCCTAATCTGCTCTCTCTCCTAAACTCTTAAAAGCCCTAATCTGAAGCCTTGTCAATCGGGGAAGCCTTGTGAACCTAATCTTGGGGATAATTTGTAATCTCTTTTCCATTGTTAATGATTATTATTAAATTTTATTTATTTCAACCCTTCCGATAAACGAAACGCACGATTCTGGTATTCTCTAGTCGGAGGCCCCGGGGTCTTGCCTCAACTTTCACGTATCCTTGTCGTAATTTCGTGACATCTCTGGTGAACCTAATGTGAAATGAGGCGGCAGGAGGATACCAAGTGCGGGATGGCTTAAACGAGTGGAACTCAAAGAGAGGAATTGACGAAAGGCATGGTGTCCCTCGTGGAATTCATGCTGAAGGCGAGAGATCGGGAGGTGTTTATCGACAAAGCTGTCGATCGAATGGTGGAGATAGCTGGACGATTTGGTGGCAAGAACATCACAGATTTTCTTGCTACGTATTGGAACGAGATGCAGCAGAGGGATGTCAACGACCTGAAGCAGATTTCTAGCTTCAAGCGTGTGGTGGAACCAGGGATCCGCGATCGCATCATGGAGATAAAAAACGAGCATACAACCTGGGCGTCGTTCCAGATGGCGCTTCTTCCTGAATATATGCTCGAAGATGCGTCAAGGATGACTCGCCATACACTAATGAACTGGATCGAGAAGAAAGAGAAGAATCTGTGCGCATTGATAATGTACACGGAATTCGACCAGAAATACAATCGATTTCCGAGTGCTGATGAACGAGTTCTCGATGGAGATAAAGTCCTGCTGTTCTTGAAGGTGGTGGATACTAAAGATTGGCGAGAATTGGGAAGCCTTTTGGAGGATGAAACGCAACCAAACGGCTTGGTTGCGGACTGGGCGGCGGTGAAGAAGGCTTGCAACCGCCTTGACAAGCGTCGGCAATGGCTAGAAGAAGCTGACGTGGAAAGTCCACAAGCGTGGAGAAGGAAGGTGCCTACAACGATTGAACCGACCAAGCTGATCAATAATGTCGACAAGAAAGCAATCGAGGAATCTATCATGGAGGAGCTATCAAAGAACTTTGAAGCAGTGTCGTTGGCCAACTTAGGGCGACATGGGCCGAAGGTGAAGGATGCGTGTAGATGCGTGTGGTGCGACAACTTGGAGCATTCACGAAGGGATTGCGCTGACTTACAAGATGCGATTCGCAAGAACATCGTGTACCTGGACGGTAACATGATCCACTCCAGCAAGACCCGCAAGGCATTGCGGGTGAACTTTAGAAGAGGCAGCCTGAAAAAGATCGTCGAAGAAGAGGATGCAAGGCATGTGGAGGCTATGCACTATGTTGCATCAGCTGGAATATGCGTTGGAAGAGAGAATCTGAAGACGATCAAGCCTGGAGTTGGATTTTGGCCAACGGTCTTCGAGTGCGAGAAGAAGGGAAAGATCGATTCAGAAGACTTGGACATTGCTGATCGGAATCTGCGACGAGTTACTGGATGGTTGGATCCAGTTGACGATAAAACGAGCTTTGCGAAGGTTGTGTGCGAAAACTATGAAGCGCTTGTCGAAGAGAAGAGGAAAAGTACTAATGAAGAAGATGGCACATCCAAGCGATCCAACACGAGGAATGCAAGGAAAGAAGACTTGGGTCCACTGGTGATACAAAAAGAAGTTGGCGAATCAAGCATGAGGGCTGGTGGATCGAGCCAAACCGCTTGGATCGATGTGGATGAATCTGCGAGGAAGGGGAGAGAACGAGGAAGGTCGGACATTGAGCAAAAAACGGACTTGCGGAAGGTTCTTGAGGAGAAAGTCTTACACAGCCATGTCGACCTTACTTTGAGAAAGTTGCTCGGGATTGCTAAGAAGGAGTTCCATGATACTATTGTGGACCTTATTAAGCGGAAGCGACAACAATTGGATGAAGAGGAGGCGAGGCGAAAACAAATGCTATAACTATGGCGAGATCCGACGAGGAGGAAGAAGATGAAGAGGTGATAGCGGACGACCATTACTCTCGACCTCATTGGGCAAGAGCAACAACGGAGACGCCGGTAAGGATCGGGGAGAAGAAAGAGACCGTGGTCGCCTTGATCGACCATGGCTCGGAGAAAGACCTCATGTCGACCAAGTTCTACAAGAAAGGAAAGTGGCCGATCAATACCAATCATGGTTGGAAGATTCGAGCGGCGGCGAAGGCCACGGAGGCCTTGTACGGGGCATGCCCTAACGTGAACGTTACGATCAGTGACGTGGAGATTGATCAACACTTTTTCGTACAAGACTCTGCTTCCCATGCTATCATCCTAGGGCAACTGTATATCACGTTATCCCGGATGGAGACCAAGGTGTTCGATAATGGAACAACCTTCGCATGAGTCAAGAGTCTTGAGAGTCGAAGATCCGTTCAATTCTTGACGGTGCGAGCCAATCACGAGAGGAACCGAGATAGCCTTGGAGGCGAATCCTCGGATTTTTAGAGCGGACTATTGAAGCGTGGGGCGCAAATAGTTCGAGCAATCATAGGTCCCCACAAGGAAGGAGAGCGCGTGGATTGAAAGGAGAAGCAACATGCGTCACATCTAGTGGCGCATGTAAACTAACACTACTCAATAGGAAGGATAAACGTCGGATTCAACATCTTGAGAAGATGTTGAAAGAAGAAACATAATTGAAGAAGATGAGTTCGTGACTCATACAATGGAGGAAGCCTCATTTAACGACACCATCGGCGAAATCGAGGACGTCGTGGACTTGAGTTGCACTCATGATCAAGCTGTGATTTCAGTCAACTCCATCAACATGTACGCCGTCATCGATGAGTATCATTGGGGCAACTTGATGGAGCTAGCTGGAGTCAACACAAAATACAAAACAGTGGATAGGAAGATCAAGCTAGTTGCGGTTCCGTTACCGGAAGATAGCTGGCAGAAGATGAAAGAAGTTGCGAACGATCCAAGTTTAAGGAACCCGAAGACGATAGGTCATGTCATCACTAAAGAGACCAAGGAGAAGCTTCGAGTTAGAAGGGAGGATTTCCTTCTCCCTGAAGAAGAGCGTATGTTTCGTAGGATGTTTGAAAGACATTGGAAGGCTTTCGCGTTTACCTCACAAGAAATCGGGTGTGTTGATCTAAGGATGGTCGAACCGATGGTGATCTTTACGATACCGCATGTACCTCGGAATCTGAAGCCAATACTGGTTCCAAGAGCGTACCTGCCGAAGCTGATCGAGCTCTTGAAGGAGAAGGTGGAAATGGGAATTCTAGAGCCGTCAAATGCGTCATACTCTAACAGGTAGTTCACGGTGCCGAAGAAGAATGGATCCTTGCAATTCATTCAAGATCTTCAACCCGTCAACAAGGTAACGATTTGGAATGCTATAATTGGGCCAAGTGTGGACGAATTTTCCGAAGCATTTGCAGGCTGATCCATCTATTCCATTGGCGATCTTTACTCCGGGTATGATCAGTTCTAGTTGGCGGTAAATAGTCGAGATATTACGACTATGAGGACTCCAATCGGACTGGTGCGGATGTGTACCTTGCCTCAAGGTGCGACAAACTTCGGGGCGTCCTTTGGGGCCTCAAGGTACGACAACAATATAAGCAGTCCTTAAAACATAATTTTGATATGCGTTCTTAGGGGTGCTCTGTAACGCTCTGTGCGGGCGGCGACTTTACGTAGTGCTCGGTGGTGCGTCCACGTTTTGTGATTTTTCGGAAACGAGTATGAACCGTATCCGGACGAGTGCTAAAGGGGAAAAGGCTCTCTCCCAAATTTGTCCTCGAAACCCTAACCCTAATCGTAGCCTCGTCTTTCTCTTTTCTGCTTTTCCCATCCTCATCTCCCCACCTCTTGTCCTTCTCTTTTATGCTTTTCCCCTCCTTTCCCCACCTCTCGTCCTTCTCTTTTCTGCTTTTCCCTCCTTATCTCCCCACCTCTCGCCCTTCTCTTTTTTGCTTTTCCTCTCCTTATCTCCCCACCTCTCTTTCTATGTCTGGCCCTAACCCTAACTCTGGTTCTTCTTCTTCTTCTTCTTCTTCGGCTGCTGCTGCTGCTTTTTCTTCCTTCCGCTCCCCTACTCTCTGCAGGAACCCATCTCCTAAACTCTTAAAAAAAAAAACCCTAATTTGCTCTCTCTCCCAAATTCGCTCATCAAACCCTAATCTGCTCTCTCTCCCAAATTCGCCCATCAAACCCTAATCTATTCTCTCTCCTAAACTCTTAAAAACACTAATCTGAAGCCTTGTCAATCGGGGAAGCCTTGTGAACCTAATCTTGGGGATAATTTGTAATCCCTTTTTTATTGTTAATGATTATTATTAAATTTTATTCATTTCAACCATTCCGATAAACGAAACGCACGATTCTGGTATTCTTTGGTCGGAGGCCCCGAGCTCCTGCCTCGACTTTCACGTATCCTTGTCGTAATTTCGCGACACCGGACAATCGGAAATTTGTGCCTATGAATGAACTTTTCATCCATAAAACATATGGTTGCCCCGGTGTCGCAAAGCGCGCATTGTACGATTGAGACGGAGACGCCAAGCCTCTGAACTAGGAGAGATGGCAAAAGAAAAATAATATTAAGTAAGAAATAGAGAATTGGCTAAGGGTTTTCTCTATAGAATTTAAGGTTACAAGATCGAATTCGGATAACACTCTCAGATTCCCTATGGATTTGTCTATCTTTTTTTCCCCCCCTTACTCTCTTCTCTTGAGGCCCTCTATATACAATTTGGAGGCCCCTTCATGTGATCCACGTGGCGTACAAACGTGATTCCTTCCATTCTAGGGTATGCAAGCCTCTAATGTGGCATATGCATGTGATTTCAATTCTAGTACATACAAGTCACTAATTATTACAATTTTCTTACAAAAAATATTTATCAATTAACTTGAGTCTCTTTGGTTGAAGTGTTGGACTCATCATATAGTAGACGAAGGTTCGAATCTTGGTAACTATCATACGTTTTCCCACATGAAGTGATTGACTTCACGACATCGGAATTGAGAAGTGCTAATGAATCAAGTGAAATAGACTGGAAATTCTCGCTTACTAGGAAGGAAAAACTATTTGTAGAGGTAGCGGAACTTTGGGAACAATATAGATTTGGATTGACCAGTCAGATGGCTCCTATTATAGTTGGACACTGTCGTTTTCCAATTGGTGGGGCCGTACAACAATGTTGCCGGTTAGTTCTGCTTGGGCCGAAATGAAGTAAATGGGTGGAAGCGTCATAGTATAAGAATAGCCCATTGGTTTGTCGCAACCTTCGTTCAACCTTGATGAATGGGTCTTAAATTCGGTCAATTTCCATTGTCACTGGGTCATTGGATGACCATGTCGATGGGGTTCTGAAACCTAGTTTCCACCTTGATGTCACTCATTCCGCCTAACGAAGCTCAAAAAGCCAGTTGTCATAACTAACTGCTTGTGTGATGGATCGCGCCAAAGAAGTAGGCTCCGAGAAGTTGAGTAGTAGATTTTTAACATCGCTTTGAAGGCTCCGACAAAAATGGTCGCAGAGCGCTTGGTCATCCCACTGGACATCATATGCTAAATGTCAGAATTCTAAGGCATAGAGGAACACATGATGCATACGTTGATGTAATGAATAGAGCTTGGTGACAACTCTTTAGCGTCGGTCCGTATCCCCAAATATTGCTTCGAACTCTAGCAGAAAGGCAGGAAAGTTCTATAAACGTCGTGATGATGTTTTGACCAGTGGTGCAAACAAGGCTTGAGCAACTCTTGAGAGAGGATCACAATGAGACCAACTTGACGAAAGTCATCCGAATATCGTTGGGCCTGTAGTTGGACAATAAGCTTGATTTGATTTATGAACCCTCAAAAGCGCACCCTCGTGCCATCGAGCCTTTTAGTCAAACTGACCTTGGGCTCCAAGCTTGTAGCGGTACGGAGAGGAGTTCGAGAAAGGGTTGATGAGGGACAGACGCTACAAGGAGAAGATTTGTTGATGTTGGAGGAGTGTGAGTTTTTTCTTTCTCAAGTTCCATCGGCATTCCAACTTGAATCTTCTGTAGTGACTCCCGAAAGCTCAAGTTGGAGTTGATGATGCATGGATTCCATAAGCTTATTGAATTTCTCTATAGAATCCGAGATGCCGAGGCTTCGAAAACGAGAAGGTGAACAAATTGTCACAGACATATATAGAATAGTAGATTGAGCTAGGCCAGAAAAGAGGAGATAACTAGGAAGAAGATAAAAGAAGTTGAGTATTGATTCTGTAACTGGTGTTGTTCAACTTGATTAGGATCAAGGTGAACACCTATATTTATACAGTTGTAGGACTCTTAGATTCAAGCTAAGGGGTCCTACATGCAAGGGGAAGATGCATGCAAAGGCGTCTATAAAGTTCCAGAACTTTCTAGAACATCATAAAGCGATATTACATATATATGTGTTAGCAATTACATTATGAATTCATGTTTCATCAATCAATTAAAATAATTAGTTCTCTCGAAGAAGTCTTGGGTTCGAGACCTATCTATATGACAAGCTAGGCCAGAGAAGAGGACATAATTGGGAAGAAGATAGACAAAACTAAGTTTTGATTCCGTAACTAGTGTTGAACCCCTGAATCTGTACAGTTATGGGACTCCTGCAAGTAAGAAAGGAGAGATGAATGCAAAGGTTTCTAGACAGTTCTAGAACTTTTTGGAACATCAGGAAGAGATATTAAATGTATATGTGTTGGCATTTACATCATAAATTTATGTTTGATCAATTGATTAGAATAATTGATTTTCTAAACAAGGTTGTTGGTTTGAAACCCATCTATGTAACATTATCTTCCTTTCAAGACCACCATCCAAAAAGTCCTCCTTTCAAGACCGCCCTAGTTTTGTGGATAACGATCATGAAAGATACAAACTATATCTATGGCATGCTTGAGATGGTGTGCCAGCTCCATATTCCTTCTGATATAAGGTACTCTTTCATAAGGACAAGGTATTGTAGCTTGTGACGAAAGAGACGAGAGTCAAGAATTTGGTTGACCTCATATTCTTCGCCGGTCGACTGTTAGGTGGGTGGTGGAGGAGAAGAGTGTCGATCGGGGATCTTAGATAGATGATCATGTTCAAAAAGGGAGACATGAAATAAATTATGAATATGAGTGGGATGGTACCTCTAAGTCGACAACCATGAAATCTATTTTCTCGACGACTCGGAAGGGGCCTAACTTCTTGTAATTGAGTTTCGGACAGGGACACGTTGTGACAATATAACGATGGAGATGCCAAACAAACTCACCTACCTCGAACCATGGGGCATCAAAGCGAAGACGGTCTGCTAAAGAGGGTAAGTTCTGAGGAAAGATCGCGATGTACATCCTCTAAGAAACATGCCCGATCCTCCGTAGAATGATTGTAGAGAATCAGTGGGAAAAGAAACGTTGAAATGGGGTTGGAGACCGTAGTTTGCGAAAATTTGAGAAACACTCGTACACACATGTAAAGAGTTGTAGGCGAACTTGGCAAGTGTGAGAAGGCCATGTCGAATACGGGCATCTAATGGCCGTGTTCACACCGTCCATAAATGGACGGGCCATATTTGTGATATGCCAGAATGGCGTGAGCCCTAGCCTGGGGGTATAAATACCAGGCTTGTATGGTC
>JBBBWG010004692.1:0-19117 GCA_037176905.1 Azolla pinnata
CAGATCGAATCGGAATGCGACCTGCCTCTACTGCAGAAAACTTGCGATGAACCACATGCCCAAGTCAAGTCATCGCTGCTTTGGACAACAATCTTGCTGGATATCCAGGCAAACTGCTCCGATATAAGACAAGCCATGGTCAATATCGGAAGCATGCTTTTTCTTTCTTTCTTCTTCTTTTCTTGGAGGTGGGGTATAGCCCATCGACTTACAGATAGACGCAATCACTATGCAATCGATCGTGCCCTTGGGAACCACACATTGGCTGATCGGGGAAGCACTAGCATGGTAAATGCGCATTTCATACGAGAAAAAGCACACATGCACAACTAGCATGCGTGAATGCATGCACACCTACTGTGCGACTATATAAACAAAGCTAGCTTGAAGCCTTGGGAATCATTAGGAATCATAATCAGAAAGAATCATCATCGAGGTTGTTTTCAACTACAGAGCTAACCGGAATGAACAATTACCACTTCCCCATCAAGGCAAAAACTCAACCAACCAAACCATTTTGACTTTGAAACTTGAGACCCAGAAAACCTAAACACACAAAAATTTCATGGGTTAGGGTTCAGGGTGTTGAATCAGACAAAAGGACCATTACTGGTCGATTTTACCACTGCAAAAAAAAAAAAAAAAAATCTTTGATTTCGAATTGCTGACTTACTACGAATTCCGTTTGAAACAAGGATTCAACGGTTCTATACATACAACATGCATCAAAATACACTGGCATCTTGTTTATGCTACACAGCACAACATGCTTGTGCCATTATTGACAATCCGAAGATCATTACCGCCATTGCCATCATCAGAATCATTTGCATCAAGGACTTGCGGGCACCGATCAGCACACCAGGTATTGGAATGCAATGATAGCGAGAATGAGGAGCGAGGTGTGAGTACTACTAACATGCAGATGGGCAGCATTGTTTTTACCGGTAAGGCTAGAGCTGGCACTCGGGCTGGGCCTAGGGCTGGTGCTCGGGGCCGTGTTCACTGTAAGTGGTAGCGTAGTCTGGTTCTTATTGACGTCGAAGAGGGGCCCAGGAGCTGATGCTGGATATAGTCTAGGCAACAGTTGCGTGAGGTAAGCACCTGGTTGAATAGTATTAGGTTGGTACTCTAATCCACCTATCTCTGTCTTCAGGTCCAAACAACCATTGCCTGAAACGCAGACCATGGTCAGGAAAGGATAACCACTACAGGCATACACAATTACATCTCCATGAAATTGACAAATTTAGGCTCTTAAGCAGTAGAATACGACGAAAGAGAGAGGGGCCGAGAGCTTAGCTTACCCAGGTAAGCTTTTGCCGTAGCTGGAAATGTGGTTATGATGCCGTCCACATTGAAGTATTTAACCATAGTATCGATCTCCGCGGTAGGATCAGATTCATAGTCATTTGGTAATTTGACAAACACATTTCTGAGGTAGTAAACGAAAACGCTCATGTTTGCATTATGGAAAAGCTCCACCACACCAGTAGAGTTCAAAAGATATGCATCAAATGTGGGTTGGATTAATCCTCTTTGCAATGTCGCATACGTGGCAAGAGCCTTGATTTCGCTTACAACTGCTTCCGTGATCGTGACGTTAGTTTCCGTAACCCTAAATGCCAATGTGTAGTTGTTGGTCTCTCTAACACGCTTTAGAATAGCACTATCCTCAGATTGGATCACAACTCTGCTTGAATTCTCCAGCCCTGCATCAGAGAGAGCTGAAAGCACCGGTGTAACGACATCAACGCCGATTTCTGTTTCTAGAATGTATCCATACTGTTTTCATTTTCAGGAAAGATGTCACGAGTGAGATTACAGAATGCTTCAAACCTTCTTCACAATTAAAGAATAAAATGTACCTGTATGTCAACAAGGATGTTAACACTTTGAGTTTTCGCGTAATTCAGAAACTCTGTGAAGTTAAGGATGTTTTGTTGCCCATCATATTCTTTATTCAGGCTCACAGGGAAAAGTGCGATATCAGAATTGTCAATCGTCGCTGTATAAACAAGAAGTGTACATAAAACTCGGTAAGCACATCATTGGGACAAAATGCATTGCTGTATCTAAGAACCTATATGTATCCGGGAAGTTTGTCTTTGGAAGCGCCCAGACTCATGTCAAATTCAGAAGTATTCAGCACTTGAAGAGACAAGAATGGGTTTCATCTTGCAAGTTTTAAAAGGGACAAAATCATGCATACAATATATTTAGGTGCTTGGATTTCTGGGATAGTAGCCACATGAATGGATGCAAAAACTCATGGTTCAGAGACAATATCGTGCTTCAGCATTCAAACAAAATACATGCATAATAAATACCTTTCAAGGTTTGGATTTCGCTCCATGTTAGGTTGAAAGTGTAGACACCACTTGAATCACTCAATTGGGGAAACGTGGAGGTACGAGTAGCAACTAGAGCACCATTGGATGTTGTAATGTCGGTATTAGTGAGTAGATTAATGGATCCTCTGCAAATGGGCACTCCATCCTGAGTGATCTGTATAGGGCAATCAATAAAATCTGCCCCTCCTTTCACCGCACCTTCGTATGCAAGTGTTGTACAATCCGGGTAATCACCACTAGCTCCACCGTGAGATATGACCAGGGTTTGCTTCTCTGTGTAAAAGAAACAGGAACATAGAACTTAAACAAGAGAAGTATATCATTGAATAAATGGAGAACACCAAAACACTCTGATGCTTTTGGATATTTGCCAGGTGACCCGTAAGGTTACCCACATTCCTCTTCTGGTTGTTAGGTGACTTTTAGAAGCTCTGGTAAATATCCAGTAAACAGAGTATCTTGATTCTCTTTTGATCGAACACACAATGACTCCACTTTGACAACCACCCTGCCTCACTTACCTGTTTGATTCACAGACGGGATGCTCCTATAACATGCTGCACCAACATCAATTCAAGGACTTGAGTACCTTCCAACGTACACAATTAATTTTCTATGGAGGAACATGCTCGGTGGAATCACACAATTTATTTACCTAGAGCCTTAGAAGCTGTTATCGGAAAATCTGTGAAGAATCCATCGACATTGGGACCTATAGATGGTGCGTATTGGAGGTACTCAAGGATAGGGTTGAAGCTATAGTTATAAATGGATGGGTCATTCAGTTCATTGACAAAATCGTAGGCATATATGGCCAGATTTGCAGCGTGAGCATCGGAAATCAGTGTACTTTCCGAAACCAGAAGGCCTGATTCATTGTTCACCGACCAGATGTAGTCTTTCGGAACTAAGATCCCAGATGCATACGCGGAAATGGAAGTAAGATTGCTCAAGAGAGAGCCATAAGACTGTTTTGTGCTTGGCTCTGTATCATTCTTGCCCCGGAACTTGAGTACAAACCGGGTGGTATTTGCTAAAATGCCTTGCACATCCTTCAGAAATACAACCTCTGGTGACGAGAGGAAAGCAATGGTGATATTCGGGACCGAAGTTATCGCACTTCCCACATTGAAGCCGTTTTGCGAATAAAAGCTCGGATACTGGACAGCATGCAAACAGGAGTGTGGGGGTGAAACGCATAAAACAATGGATGTCATGTACATGCACAATCACATATGCAGACATACACTAACTTATACATACACACTGATACACGCATGATGCAGGGTACTGTGCATTAAGGGAGTAGAGCATAACCTCGACATTTATCCACAATGGGCCGCCAATTTGGTTGTATACATCATACGGACTTAAGATCCCGCTAGAATAATCGTTTGGTCGTGCCTGATTTGCTTGTATGGCTAGCAATCATAACAGTAAGAAAAACAAAAGACATTTTGCATTACCATCTTGCTTGACCAGAACCAAATAGAAATAAGTTAGTCATTTAGGTAGAAGTGGGTGATTGCAGGTCGAGCTTACAGTTGTACCTGTTAGATTAATTTGAGCTTGCTGTATGGTGATGTTAATGGAGAAGAATCCCGACAATGTTTCCCCATTGACATCGAGCTGGGTATATAACTCCGGAAAGGTGAAGTTGATGTCGGTGCTGAGACCAAGATCTATTCCAGTTCGACAGATAAGAAGACGATCGCTGGTTATCTGCACATCGCATAATAGAGCACTCGAATCGGATAAGCCGTAAGCCTTTGCAGATAAATAAGCAAATAGTGTTTGATCCGGCAAAAGCCCATTGTCTCCTCGGGAAACAACGAGCGGAGGCGAACCTACAAAAACATAAAATCTGACCTTATCACCGTAAGCTTAAAGCTAATTGAGCAGGAATCATCAGACTGACATGATCCCCCCAAGGCCAAAAGAACCATTGTTGATTGTACTAGAACATATCTTGTTTATGGATCTAATGGCTTTACGGGTCCCATCAGGTGACTTGAAACAGCATTCAGTAATAGTGGTGGCTAGGATATGCATCTCTTAGTTAGTGGCCTCCATAGCTCTTTGCAGAAGCCTTCAAATTGTGTAGAATGGGAACCACATAATGATGAAACCAAACAGTACATATGTGCAGGTAGGCAGGAATGTGGGAATGTGTGTGTGCCTGTGTAATTTTTTCCACATGTTTGATGCGTAGAAAGAAGAACAGATGCTATGGAGTAACATAAACAATTTCTTGCAGGAAAAACTTGGTCTTCTTCTTCGAAAGCAAGACAATGAGGAAGCAGATGTAAACTGCAAGGGTTACCACGGGACTGACAGAGAGAGAGAGAGAGAGAGAAAGAGAGAGAAAAGAACATGGAAATTCTTGGGAGATTCTTGGAGAGCGTACCTGTCAAGGTTTGCCACGTCGAATTCGTGGCGGCGAGGTTGCGCCGGGCGGAAGCTTCTTCAAGGAGGGGATTCATTCCATGGCGAAGAGAAGAGGCCCGGAGCTCCGCTATCCTCTCAGACGCTAGGAGCTCGTACTGTGATGGATATGGCGAGCTCTGCATAAACACGACATCACCGGAGGAGCAGGCGGCGAAGACGAGGAGAAAGGCGAATGCGGCGAAGGAGAACGGAGGACGGAAACGGAAATGCGGAGGCTTCTTCATGGCGAGAGAAGGAGCTGCGGGAAAGCCTCCGTTGGAAGAAGAAAACAGGCGGCGAAAGACAAAACCCTAGGCTGAAGCTAGGGTTAGGGTTTGGGAAGCGGTGGGAGGCATCGCTGAGCTCGAATGCCTGCTCTTCTTCCTTCCTTCCTTCCTTCCTTCGTCGTCGTCGTGGTTGTGAGCTCGGAGCGATGGCGAACAGAAGAAGGAAAAACTCAGAGAACAGAGAAGCAGATGAAGATGGAGCTGGAGCTCCGAAAATTAAATTTATTTATTTATTTATGCATTTATTTATTTGTTTGTTTATTTATTTGTTTGTTTGTTTGTTTGTTTGTTTGTTTGTTTGTTTATTATTATTTATTTGTTTGTTTGTTTACTTATTTATTTATTTATTTATTTATTTATTTATTTATTTATTTGTTTGTTTGTTTATTTGTTTATTTATTTGTTTATTTATTTATTTGTTTGTTTGTTTGTTTATTTATTTGTTTGTTTGTTTGTTTATTTATTTGTTTGTTTATTTATTTATTTATTTATTTATTTATTTATTTATTCGTTTGTTTGTTTGTTTATTATTTATTTATTTATTTATTTATTTGTTTGTTTACTTATTTATTTATTTATTTATTTATATATTTATATATTTATATATTTATATATTTATATATTTATTTATTTATTTATTTATTTATTTATTTATTTATTTATTTATTTATTTATTTATTTATTTATTTATTTATTTAGCTATTTATTTACTTATTTATTTGTTACTCTTTATTTTGATTATTATTTCTTTTTTAAAAACATAATGCACAACTTCGTTTTTTGCAGCTTTTTGGTTTTTTTTTTTGTTTAATTTGCTTTTCTTTAGGAGCTGCTTTTTGCGTTCTGCTTTTTTCCCTGCCAGCTGTCAGCTGACGTGGCAGGGCATTAATGAGATCCTCTTTTTGTTTTTTTTGTTTTTTCCAATTTCAGTCTCGTTTTTCCGGAAAACCAAAAAACAAAAAAACAAAACAAAAAACAAAAAAGAAAAGCCGAGTAAAATCTTAAGAAGCGCCTGTTCACACGCACGCACACATTTCTATCACACACGCGGCATTTGTGCGCCGTATGTGTGCTACCTTAGCACACTTTTTCTTTTTTGGAGGCTTCTCTTGTAGTTCAAAAGATTGAAGAAGCTCATTCATTCATTCATTCATTCATCACACAGTTTCCAATCTCTCCTTCTCCTGCATATCTCTGAGCTTCTGTACAATCCGAATCGTTTCGAGCGTCTGCATACGTGTTATGCACACGCAGCATGCATCGCAGACCTGCATGGACCGATTCCATTGCTCGCCGAAAGAATCTAATCGTCGCGGATGTGGGGGCCAGCAGCATGACCGGCTCTGCTGCTGCGAGAAGAACCCGGTCGAAAAGAATGTAGCAATTGGTCGGAGCTGAGAGACCCCGAGAAGCAAAAGCAAACAGACAGCTGTTGAGCCACGGCGTCTGCATATGCGCGTTTCTCCCCGACTCGTTCTCGAAAACAAACGCGAGAGAGAGAGAGAGAGAGAGAGAGAGAGAAAGATGCCAGATCCCGAGGATAGACAGATAGATCATCGTGGCTGACCCGCGTATTGAATCGAATCGGAATGCGACCTGCTTGCCTGCCTGCTGCAGAAGCCTTGCGGAGCCACATGCCCGAGTCAGGTCATCGTTGCTTTGCAGTATCCTGCTACATTAGCTGGGGCAAACTGCTCCCATACAAGACAGGCCGTGGTCAGTATCGGAGCCTGCTTTCTTTCTTCTCTTTCCAGAGGTGGGGTATATAGCCCATCGACTTAACAGATGCGTGATCGATCGTGCCCTTGGGAACACCACATTGGCCGATCGAGGAAGCTCGCTGGAATTAGAATCCACTGCCAGCACCAACTGTCGAGCCCGATAAAACTGTCAGTGGCTTTGGTTCCCTCCGAATTTCGCTCCGCTGCTTCATCTGTACAAGGTGAAAAAAAACAAAGTTAAAAGGGCAACAGAAAGAAAAGGCTCATAAATCGATCCGTAACTTGTCGGTTTGCAATCCCCTTTACTGCGCCTAACGACCGTTGTCAATGATCGGATGGACCATATCGAGCGTACATACATATTTGCGTATGTACGTACGTACCCCTGCTGCTGTAAAAAAACGCGTATTCTACACTTAAACATGCATTTTTAAAATGCTCTACCGTATTCTACCCCATATTTAACGTTTTGGAATTGTCGTTTTTTCAAGCTACATCTACAAGTATAAAAAAAAGTAGTGTTTACTAGCGTCTTGAAAGTCATTTTATTGAAGCGAAATTTGTTTTTTCTACGCTTTGAAATTTTATAGATTTGCTAATGCTAAGAATGTAAATACGAAAAATTGTGGTGATACGTCGCTTTAATTACTTAACATACTTTGACATATTTAACGTATTTAGTAACCATATATTATAATACATATTCTAAGAATTTACGAATGTGTCATTAAATACGTTTAAAACATACGTAATCGACATAGTATACAGATACAAACATGCATGCATGGATACATCCATTCATGCATTATCACTCCCAAAAAACATGGAACAAAGAATAAATAAACTTATGGTGACGATTAGATCTAAAGTGGAGCTAAAAACAATTGCGATCAAAGGCAGAGCATAAGGGCGTAAAAAGAAGAGAGATTGCTCGCCGTCCTAAGCTTATGGGGAAGAGAATGTGATCAGGCTGCCTCGAGAATCTTTTCCGCTTCGTGTCAGAACAAAGCAAGAGCTTAAACGATCGAAGGAAGATATAGGATAAGAGAAGAGTGAGTTTATTACAATAGAACGAGTATAGAGATGAGTTTGATGCCAGAGGAATAAATAGGCTCGGAGCTTTAGACTGGTGAAGAGAAATAACTTGTTTGGTAGAGGGGAGGTCGAGCCTCGACTCTTTGATGTTCCCGATAAGCTACAATGCATTCCGTTGTAAATCTCTAATTGCACAGTTATATTATCAATCGATCCACAGTGGCATGCCACCTGGGTTTCTTTCTACGATGATCAGCACGAGGACCTATTATATCATTTGTAAAGATGCCTGATATAGCTACAAAAGAAAGTGGTTGACATGTGGATAAAAAACACGGATGCATGTGGGTCAGAAGATGCCCATCTTGGCTGTGGCTATTTCCACCTCCGACTAACTTAATAAGCAGTTATCGAATCAATTAGAATTGAAACAATATGAACTCATTAAGGTACCGACATACATACATACATACATACATATAGTGTCGATCTTTCGGATTTCGAGCTTTCTGTTGATCACGAGCTCAATCATAAAGCGCACTCCCACTTTGGTATGCTAAAATTTGAATTCTGTAAGAGGCATATAGTTTGCTCTGCAAATCGCAGTGCAAGGTCGTAGCCGAGTTGCTTCTGTGAATCGTAATCGAGATGTCGACTGATGGTCATTGAAGCCAATTTGTCAGATTCCTTCGATGCAGTGTCATCATCCAGACTATTGGCGAGGGAGCATAGTCCCAGATTCTTGCCAGTTACAGAACTAGCGCGTACGCGTTGCTCTCTTTAAACAAATACATTTTGTCGGGGCTTTGTTGTAGAGTAATTACAAGTTACTTTGTTTCAGGTTTCTGATTGTACTTGGGCCAAACACACCGCGTCGTAATCGAAGAGCACATCATCGGCGTGTGGATACATTAACATGATATTCGAAACTCGGCGGCAGCGGTATGTTGCACTCTAACCACATTGATCCGAATTCGGATTGTCTGCACTTGGGCCCGCACTGTAAATGCTAATCTGTCGCCTCCTCCTCGATCCCCTAATCTGTCGAGGGATCGAACATCATCGATCGATTCGGAGCACCGATCGTTTCGCCCGGGAGATACGATCGAGCAAACGATCGGTCGGGGCTCCGAAAACACAGGATTCGGCGGAAGGATTAAAAAGATCAAACAGAAAGATCTTTTAGCGGCGGTAAAAAAACTTGCAGCAAACTTGCAACAAAAGATTGATCAAATTTGCACAGATTATCATAAGATTGTTATGATATCTCTGATAAGAAGAAATTCCCCAAACTTCTTCTTCTCTTCTGTTCTCTCTTTGGTCTCTCTTCTGTTTTCTTCTCTGCAGAAGAAGAGCCATGGAAGAAGAAGAAGCAGCAGCAGCTCCTTCTCTGCCATGGCCATCAGAAGCAGAAGCAGAAGAAGCAGCAGCAGCAGCAGCTTCTGTGAAATGGCCCTCCGACGGCCTCCTCTCCGAGGATTGGATCGCTTCCTTCGCTCGCGCGCTCGACGATTCCTCCCGCTCCGCTGGAATCCTCTCCTCCCTTCTCCCCGTCCCCGTCCTCGACTCCCTCCTCTCCTCGGCTTCCAAGATCCTCCACCACGAGCCCAACTGCCTCCGCATCTCCGTGGATGGGATCCTGCCCTCCTGCTCCGTCGTCCTCGTCGGCGACCTCCATGGCCAGTTCCATGACCTCCTCCGCCTGCTGGACCTCGCTGGCCCGCCCTCTCCGACCCGCATCTTCGTGTTCAACGGAGACTATGTGGATCGTGGCGCCTGGGGTCTAGAGACCTTTCTTCTCCTCCTCTCCTGGAAGGTAGGTAAGCTCCCTTCGTTTTTGTTTTCTCCTCTTCTCTTTTTCTTTTTTGTTTGGCTCAGATTTTGGTTTATCTTGTACGAGAATATCGATGTCGTTACTCTCGGTAAGCATGCGTGGGGTGTGTGCGCGATGGTGAGGAATGTCATGTTGTTGTTGTTGTTGATGATGGTGATGGTGGCACACATAAACCAGCAGAAAGTAATGGGAATCGACTGCTCCATTCTGTTAATGTGATGGTGAAGAATGTGATGCTGCTGCTGCTGATGAGGATGGTGATGGTGATGTTGGTACACATAAACCAACAGAATGTGATAGGGATCGACTGCTCCATTCTATTAACATTGATTTGTGTGTGCTTTCTTTCTGCTTGTTATTCATCACTGTATTGCAAGAAAATTCAGATCATGTGGTTCTGTATAGCTTAAATTATGCCTTGTGACCTACCAAAGCACCGCCTATTCAAAGACTGTGTATTGAAAATTTCTTTCCTGGGAATCAGTCCTCGACGGTGTTAGGGATGATTCAAAGCATTGGTCAGTATGCCCATTTACTGTGTAAGCAAGCCATATCGGGCATCTTGTTGCGTTTGTCAAACCATTGAACATTTGCATATCTTCTTCTTTTAGTTGCATGTTCTGTGTAATCTCACTAGTTGACTTAAACCCTGCCATATAAGTAGTTCATTGGAGGATGAATCCATAATACTGTGGGAAAGGAGATGTCCTGACCAAGAAAGAACATTCATTGCATCAGATGTTTGTATATGCTCTAGGGATGCATTGGATGCAGGTTTACATCAATGTGCATATGCTAGATAGGTCTGCAGGTCTCGCTGCTCTGCAGTTGTGAAAATTTTAAGGAATTCATGTTGTTTGCAGCTTATACATGCGATTCCTTGGGATATTTGAATGCACATGCTGTGTGTGTGTAATATGTATATTCATGTCGATTGCAACACACACACACACACATATACAATTCCTGGGCATGTTTGCATGCACATGCTATACATACATGCACCCACACACACACAAAAAAAAGAAGATGTTATAGAACATACTTGCTTCCCAAGAATCAAAATCTATCAAATTGTCTCTAGTTCAACTTTTCTGAATCATGAAAAAACTAATTTGGATGGCTTTTCTCTTTTTTTTGTGAGCAGATTTTTTTACCAGAGAGGGTTTTTCTACTCCGAGGGAATCATGAAACAAGGTTTTGTACATCTGCATACGGATTTGAGCAAGAGCTGGTGGCGAAATACGGTGAAGTCGCAAAGCATCTATACAGGAGATGTCTAGGGTGTTTCGAGGGTCTACCGATGGCAGCCGTAATCGCTGATTGTGTATTCATGGCGCATGGGGGCTTGTTCCGGCACATGGACAGCCCACAGAGGAAGCCCAAGAGAAAGGTCAGAGGGCGTGGCCGGAGAGCTGCTAGGCAAGACCCAGAGAGTAAATCCATAACCCTAGGCTCTCTTGATGACCTAGACACAGCCCGAAGGAGCTTCTTAGATCCTTCTGGACAAGGACATAGCACTATACTAGCTGATGTCCTGTGGTCTGATCCTAGCCTCGAATCTGGACTCGCATCTAACTCAGCCCGTGGGATTGGTTTGCTCTGGGGCCCTGATTGCACCGAGGACTTTCTGGTGAAGAACAGGCTCAAGGTTAGGGGCTTACTGCTAAACATTTACTGAAGAGCTATTGTCATTCTCGCATTTCGTGTCAAAAAATGTGTGTCGGAGTTGGGGTGTTTGGAGATGCAGCTAATAGTGAGATCCCATGAAGGGCCTGATGCAAGGGCTAAAAGGCCGGAGATGAAGGACATGAGCAAAGGATGCACAATCGATCATGTTGTGAACTCGGGGAAGCTCATAACACTCTTCAGTGCTCCAGACTATCCACAGTTCCAGGTATGACTATTAAACTCTTCCTCAAACCGAAATTTGCAGATGGGTCTCTAAGAATCAAATACAGCTTGGTCGGGTTTAGTTCGGTTAGGGAAGGCTCAAGTGAAAACCATCAACTTCAACCGAATTATGAAAACAGAAATCTGAACCGAATCGATGAAATGGAACTGAACCAAACCATGAAACCTCAAAGCAGAACCAAACGAAACCATGAAGCTATTTAAACCTTTTAAACTGATGAAACTGCATCTTCAAGCCGTTCAAACTGTGGTTTTGAACTGCTTAATCCTAACCATAAAACTAAACCTAAAATAAAGTGAAGCCAAGTCGAACCATGGAGCATAAACTTTTGAACCATGGCTTCAAGCTGAACCACGATTTTGAACCATCTAAATCGAACTGCTAAGCCAACCCTAGAACCTGAGCTGAGACGAACTGAACTGTTTAAGCAGAGAAGCTTTGGTTTCTAGTTTCCTTTTTTTGGTCCAATTTGAACCAGATCTTAAAAGATATGATAATGCAGATGATGGTCGGTGAGTTATTTCCTTCCATTGAAGGAGCTTCTGGGCGCTTTGATTTTTGAATGTATATATGCATTTTTGAGGTTTGTCCTTGATTGTCTGGGTAATTACTGTTTTTTTACCTTGAGCTGTTGTAGGCTGGTGCACATCGATACAATAATGAAGGGGCTTACATCGTACTCCAAGGTCCAGATTTCTCGTGTCCGCAAATCTTCACCTTCAGCGCAGTATTACCAAGGCCAAAGGTCTCTCTCCCTTTCTCTGTCCTTGTCGGTCATCTTTTTGCGACTTTGTTTTTCAGATACATAAATATTGCCCAGCATTTCGATGGGTTTCTTAACAAACACACTTCATGTGCTCGCTGGATCATGCAAATGTTTATTATGAACATTAGATGTATGGCATTGTGGTATATAATCATCAACAGAAAGCAACAACACTACTCTCTCTCGATGTCTGCAGGCCACTGCATACTATGATTATGAGAATGCCATGGATTCTGATGACCAGTTGGACATGGGTGCGAGTTCTGATGACTCTACCAGCAGTGATGTGAGATAGAGGATCGATTGCTCGAGGAGCAGCATGTTATGTAGGACTGATTGTATACAAATTTCACCCGACAACAAGGCTTCAAGCCTATTTGTTTTGCCCTTGTCATCATTACAGCAAAGGGGATACTCATTGCGTTTTGATCCCTGATCTATAGCGTGTAAATATATATAGACATTTAAGCCGAGTATGACAGTGAAAGCTGTACTATTACTGCTGGTTTCATGGTCTGGTTGGTTACTTGTATTATGATTCCTCAATGTCAAAAATAGGAATGAGAGCAGTTTGTTGTTGTATTCATAATTCGACCGTGTGTTGAACCTGTTACAAGATGGGAATATGCATAACTTGAATAATGCAGTGATCAAGTGATTTTCAGGTGCTGACGTTGCGCTCAGAATGCCGATGGTAAGCAAATCTAATGGCGCACTCACAAGTGTGAGTGCTACTGATGTAAAATAACAGAAGATGGACTTCGTCGTCGTTGTCACCAACCATCATCCTTGTCAACAATCCGAACTTTTCTTTCTGATTCTGATACTCATGGCTGCTTCAACTTTCCTTTGGAGTTTCCTAAAGACGGCAAGTTAAGAGTGTCCAAGGCTCTTGAACAACTGCAAATCACTCAATGTGACTTTCGGAGGGTCACATTGTGAGTTCAGGGTCGAGGAGTTTAGGATTCACTCATGAGCTCAATTGCAGAACCAAATCAGGATAAGATGCTTTCATAGACGAAATGAGCCGTGGGTTTCATTATGTTACGTTCACATGATTTTGCTAATGAAGTGTGTGCACTACTCGATGAGAAGCTCAATTTGCAACAACGAAGTCAAACATTAGATAAGGTCGAATGGCTAGTCCTTGGTAGCTATAATTGTGGTTGACTAGTCCAGTTGGAGATCAAGGATGAAATATCAGGCGATCAAAGGAAGGAGCTTCCAAGGATTCAAGCACAGACAAGCAGTCTGTGATTTGCATGCTGTGAAATTGGAATCAAGTTAGTGCAATGTGTTGAATTCAAGCTCCTAGAACAGCAAGAATCATTCAATTCATAAACTGGTAGATTCTCTCTCCCCCTCTCTCTCTCTCTCTCATAATTGAAACATATTGGATTATTTCTTGTACATCTTACATGCTCATCTTGGATTCTTTCTCTACTGTAACCAATGTAGTAACACCCAAGGTTGCAGTTGATAGGTTTTCTATCTTGTTGCTCACCTATGTAAGGATTAGATCCAATTTCTATACCCCAGCATGTTTGCGAGCTCTATATATATATGTATATATATATATAGTGGCGATTGTCGCATTGATCTCTGATATTCTGCCCACTTTCAGTATCATTGATCCTTCTTTCCCATGATGTCTCTTCATCATAAGTCACCTAGCACCAATATGCCAATGATGCATCACAGTGTGTGGTGGGGCGCAATACGAGAAAAAATGTCTAACCTTCTTCAAGTGCTTATGGTTGCTAGGTGGAAACCACCATCATTAATTAACCTAGAGATCAATATTGGCATCTATGGTCGCCAATTGTTTATATTTCTCCCATATTGTCAAGTATTGGTGCCTACGGGTGGAACGAAAAGTCACTGTAAGATTGGACAACTTTCTAGTCACATAACTTTTGTGGTTAAATCAAAACATATACCTTCCGAAGTGTAAACCACATGCACGTCCGGTGTATATAGTGAGGGTAGGATATTTTCTGCAAGAATTAATCAAGGTAAGCGAATTACATAGCCCACATTATACAAATAATTACAACCTGCATTGTCATAGCATTAAGATGTAGAGCATTCATAATTAGTGTAAGACTAGTTTATTACATTCATATAATTACAAGAGTTGCTGGATGATTCTCACAAAATTAATCAATAGATCTAAAAAGATAAGGATGCATGTTCGTGGAAGCCTGCCCCACAAGGCTCTGCCAGTCAGCCAGAATACGAATCATAAAATCCTTTGTAAACCCACACTAATTCTGGTCTTCTTTTAATGGGAATGATTGAGATAACAAGTAATCGATATTGTTGGACCTTCCGAATAGGCAATTTCATGTCATATATCTAGAGCTGTAATTATTTTCGAAATCGAATCGATCAGAAATATAGTACAATGATGATGGAAATCAAGGATTAAACATAAGCCAAAAAACCCAAATTTCAGCACACCTTGTCCAAATCATTTGCTTTGCTTCGGTTCATATATATAGTGTCATATATAGTATCATATATATGTACGTATGTATATGTATAAGAGGGAAAAATTAGACTAGAGATGAGTCAGGTATTATCAAAGTAATTAATAGTCTGCTTTAATGCAGATAGAATATACTGATGAATCATAGCATGCTAAATGAAAATTTACAGGATAATTAATCCCTGTAGTTGTCATTGATCTGCATATTATATATATGTGGTAGGTAGCATGGCAATATAAGCTGTAATTTATCATCGGAAGCTGGAGGTCGATCCGCCATACCAGCAATCTGCTCCGCTATCTGCATTGGAGACCTGCATTGTGCACGACAACGGGACTAGGCAAAGCCCTCGGCTCCTTAAGTCGGCTACTCGATGATCCGACCCCTACGTATTGACATTAATTATATACGTAGCATGTGAACAAGTTAAAATTAGCTAGGAAATACGCATGCTGATCAGCTGGTAATCTGCATGAATTACTACTAACTGATCCATCCGGCTGCATTATATAAATGAAGCATGCAATCGGCATCAGCCAGGCTGATAATTATGATGTGATGATGAGCCCATGATCACATATTATGCCGGGCTTAATCCGGGATGGAATGATCAGATCATATATATCTATATATAAGGGATTAAAACTACCAAACAAACACCTAACAAATTAATTCTAAATTACATTTTAACGCCTACTAAAACTAAAACCTGCAAATTAACGTCTAGTTTCAAAAATGAACGCGCAATATTCAATTGATTAACACCTAATCAATTACTTGTGAGTTCAATTAACATCAAATTAACTAATTGATTTAACACCAAATTATCGCGTTAATTAATCAATTAGATTCGAATATAGTAAGTGAATCAATTAGGATGAATCAATGAGAAGTGATTAGGAATAAAATCAATTAACGTTATACCAACGGAATTAATTGGGTGTTAACTTTTAGTGGAAGATAAGAGTAGGCCTTGATTTGTAAATTTTTATTGTAGTAGGCGTTGAAATTAATTTAAAATTTTGTTAGGTGTTTTTAATTGGTAATTATCCTGTATATACAAATTTATTGATTACATTTTAGCACCT
Source organism: Azolla pinnata (assembly GCA_037176905.1). Classification (NCBI taxonomy): domain Eukaryota; kingdom Viridiplantae; phylum Streptophyta; class Polypodiopsida; order Salviniales; family Salviniaceae; genus Azolla; species Azolla pinnata. Next base: position 15,920 of record JBBBWG010004692.1, read on the forward strand.
ACTAAAATGTAAAATTCCAAATTAACGCCCAATGAACTCCCACTAATTGATTTTATTCTTTCCCTTACTAATGTTTCTTCCTAATCGCCAATTCTCCTTAATCGATTCCATCCTTTTCTTATTAATCGCTTCCATCTATCTCTTCTCATGTTCATCGATTCATAAGCTTCTTACTGCTATTTACTAATCGTTTCGTACTATATTTGATTAAAATATGGTTAGTAATTTTAGAATCTAATTAATTTAGTACTAATAAATTGATGGGGCGATCATTTTTACGGGAGATAAAACGAGGCGTTAAATCTATAATTTTAATTTTAGTAGGTCTTAAAAAGTATTATTAATAAATTTGTTAGGCGTTTATGGGTAATTTTCCATACATACATACATTTATTTTCAATTCTTGTGAGCTCAATGAACATCAGATCGATTAATTGATGAAGTCAATTAGCTGATTAACGCCAGATTAACTCGTTAATCAATTGATTAGATTCGAAAAAGTTTCACTTTTGTTAATCAAATATAGTTAGAGAATGGATCAGGATCCATCAGTGGGAAGCGATTAGGAATAAAATCAATGAACGCTATATTAATGGAACTTATTTGGATGCTAATTCTTAGTGAAAGATAAGAGTAGGCGTTAAAATGTAATTTATAATTTTGTTAGGTGTTTTTTTGGTAGTTCTCCCCTGTAGATAATCTTGATCAGTCGAATTTGAATGGCAGGAAGTATTATATTTGTTGCAGCGATTTGCGTGAGAATCTACGGCATGTAATGGCGATTTGCATGTACTGAATTAATGATCAGGAATAGATTGTAGGAGTACTTACCGGAGCTGCTGCTGCTGCTGCCGCTGGATTGCTGCCGCTTCTGAAGTAGGTGGAATTCAATGCCTGCTTTTATGATCACAAACGAGAGAAAACAGAAAGAAAAACCCAGTAATTAGCTCCTTGCTGCAGCATCAGCAGCTAATTTAATAATGGATTCTAATGATCAAATGAAACTGCAGTTGAACAGTCGATCGAGGGTTTGCATGCATTCATCGATTCAGTCATGAGACGCGGATTTGAGTGATCGACGTCTAAAAAGTAGAGCGAATTATATGAATGAAGGAGTCCACTTTGACGATGATGATGATGAGGATGATGATGCAGAACTAGCTAGCTGCTGCAGCTGCTAATTTGACGGCCGGAAAGAGATGGTGATCTGTGCGTATAATTTATTATAAGTAGAAGAGCTCAATCAGATAATGGCAGCAGCAGCAGCAGCTACCTCGACTTTGTCTTGGAGGAATTTGATGTAGCCGATGGCTTCCAGCAGCACGGACGCGGTGTCGGTCTGATCATCACGGAAAACCAAGCAGATCGATCATACGTGGAATCAGTGACGATTCGATTCTACATAGATCTGATGATGATGATGATGATGATGATGATGATGATCGGCGCAGGAAGTAGTCCCACTACGATGACCAGCTGATCGTCTGATCTGCTGATCTGCGGATCGTGATCCGCTGATCTGCTGATCAGCGGATCGTCTGATCTGCAGAATCTTTTGAGGGATCGCCGGGCGTCACCGTCACTTATAATATACCTACCTTTCCGAAGGGGGAGACGAGCTGCTGCAGGGTCGTGATCCGATCCGTCAGCTTCTCTTTCCGCACCGGCGCCTGGCTCTGCGTTCATCTCAGTCCGGAAGTTAGGTCGTTAGGATTAGGGTTAGGGTTTCAGATCAATCTTCAGCTATTGCATGCAAGCTTTGATGAACTAAAAGGATCGATCATATCAGCATTTAAAGAAAGGTATTTAACGGCCGCACGGGAAACAGAATGGAAGCTGATCCGCGGGCAGTATATATCCTTAACTAGCGAGAAATCTATATTGCATCTCATCATATATGTGTATACGTATATTATATATTATGCGTGTAGATGAACAACGTAGATCAATTTAGGGTTTAGAATATAGATTTGGAAGAAGGCATGATCAAATTAGCGATGCTGCTAGAAATCTAGATGCAGCTTATAATAGGGAATGTTGGTTGAATTGAAGCTGATCCGGCATATAATTAGCAAGAAATGTATGCATGTATGTATCTATCTATATCTATATCTATATCTATCTATCAATCTATCAATCTATATCTATCTGTTTATATTATGTATACTATGCATATCTAAACGTCGTAGATAATTTAGGGTTTTAGAAAATCGGGAAGAACGCGTGATCCAATAAGCGATGGTGATAGAAATCGAGCTGCAGCTTATCTAAGGGAATAATATTGGAATTGAGGCTGATCCGGCAGTGCATTATTAGCGATCAGAAATGATATTCTGTATTGCATCATCTATGATCTGATAATATATGTATATATGGTGTTATATGCAGAACAGTATCAGCACATTTAGGGTTACAGGCGAATTTAGGGTTTTCGAAGCTTCTGGAGGAGGACGATGCAGGATCGATATCATTTGAATTTAGCGATGGTGAGTAAGTAGAATTAAAGCTGCAGCAAGATTAAATTGTGAAGGATCTTCAAAATTGCAGGGAGCATTAATTAGAGATTGAAACAATGGAGGATGAATCGATTATGTGGAAGGGGAATTAATTAAAAGAGGCGCGACCTGCTGCAAGCTGGAGGAAGTGATTCAGTAAAAATCCGCAAAATCAGACAGAATCAGATAAAAAATGTCGCCGATCGAGTGAGATCTTCGACATCTCGATCATCGTTCTGAATCGTCTTCTTCGTCTTTCTTTCTTTTCTTTGCAGGCATCAGATCAGAAAAGGGATATAGATATATATAGATAGATGTATATATTCCCTTGTACTTGCTTCTGCGCGCAGGGGAATTTTGGCAGCCTTTCATCATCTTTACTCTTTCTTTCTTTCTTTCTTTTCTTTCTATTTCTATATACCTTTGATTCCTCTCTTCTAATTCTTCTCTTTGTGATCGATATGATGGAAATTTGTTGTTGTTGTTTTGGGTTTTTGTTTTTTACCTTGGAATTAGCTGCTGCATTGGCCGGCGATGGCGATGGCGATGGCGATGGCGATGGCGAGCTCTGCTGCTGCTGCTGCGCTAGTACAGCTGCTACTCTCGGCCTTTTGAAACTATATTCCTGATGATCTGCAGAAAGCTGCAGCTGCTTCTGATCATCGCCCGGCGCTGCTGCTGCTGCTGCTGCTGCTGCTGCTGC